>JAEQBA010000048.1:0-31709 GCA_019434445.1 Phalangium opilio | reverse complement strand
TTGTCACTATCACTTTGACTTTGAAAAGCGAAATGATCCGGACGGGTCTAAGTTGGTTAAAATCTCCAACTAAAAGTACAGAGACACCACCAAAATAATCTGGCAACCCATTATCTCTTGCATTCTCGAGTTAACTCGGTTAAAAACCTTCGCACCAACCATTGATATTTCGTCAATAATTAACAATTTCACACTTGACCATACATCAACCTACAATTGTGAAGAGTTTCACTTTCTAATCTGGAAATGTTTCCGGCAAATTGACTAACGGGTAGACAAAAGGTACTATGCAAAGTCGCCCACCTATATTAAAGGCAGCCTTGCCCGTAGGTGCGCATCGCAGAACTTTAACCTCCGAGGATTAGACCCTGGTTGCTTATTGTAAAATCTAGTAACAGATTCAAATATGGCACTTATCAAAACGCTTTTTCCAACACCAGCGCCTCCTGTAACAAATAGCCGTAAAGGCGTTTCTTTGCACTTTAAATGGTGCAGAACTTCATAAAATATTTCTTTCTGTTTCAAATTCAGCTTTCTAACAAGGGCATTGTATTCTGAATCATTAACTAACGTGACTGATGGAGCAACAGTTTTTTCCGCATTACCATCAAGAATATCTCTGTTAATATTTCCTATTGCCTCTTCCACTGTATTATTAAAATTCAGAATCTTCAAATCAATTAAAGACCTATCTATTTCATTTTGATGTTCCAATTCAGGTTGGATATTAGTAAGATCAGCTTCAATAGCTTCACTTTCGAAATCTCTCACAGCCTGTTCAATAGCTACTTCGTCAATTTCATTATGAAATTCTTTTCTAGATTCCGTTATAATCTCAAGTCTAAGCTCATACTCAGATTTTACATCCTTTGTCAAATATCTCTACTCTCATCACGCCAAGGCGAGAATAACATGATTTGTTCACGATAAAACTGCTCGGGATCTTTCACTAAATTGAATCTACGATACCGTATAATTTTAGAATGACCACGTTTTCTAATGAACCCTGAATCATTTTTCAGTTTTAACCATTTACCACATTGAACTTCATCGCTCTCACCCCGTCATCAATATGACTTTGAGTTTTCAAACTCTACGACTTCTGGAAAATTCATACCAAGCCGCAAATTGTAACTAACGTTACTGCCTCTAAATCATCTGGCCTTTGAACATAATGGTCTAACATTCCAGAAGCGAAAACATCCAAACTATCTTTGGACAATTGTTCAAGCTCAACTTTGCTTTTGAGAATATGAACACGATTCTCGGGCACATTTGTATTAACATAAATGCAAGCCCGGCTACACCTGGAGACTGGAATTTGTAAAGCGCTATAAGCCGCTTCCTGCGCGCTTACCTCGTGCGCGTTCAAAAACTGATTAGCAATCACCTTCAACTTTTGCTTCACCGTACATTTATCTGACTGCGCTCGTTTAGCAGCTTCACGCAGAAGCATTGACATACCACGCTGAGATTTCCCTATATAAGACACGATATACATAACCAGAGCGTAAGGATCAAGAACAAACTGAATGTCCATATTCGCTTGCCAGAGGCGCAAAGTGCACGGGTGTACGGATTAACCCTAGTATCTTTAGGGTGTCTTTTCAATAAAACCACTTTCCTTTTGAGATCATACGTAATGGCTTTAATAAATCATCTTCAGTTATACGCAACTTTTCCAACAACTCCTCAAAACTATCTACCCAAATTCTTTTTCTTTCGATTGCAAAAGCTCACGCAATTTCTTTGAATTGTTCTTACACTTAAGTTCTTCGTCAAGAGTACCGGGTTCTCTTAAACTCGGATCATAAATAATAGTTCTAGGCATGGGAGGAAATGGAATTCCAAAACGACAAACTGAACTATCATTAACCTTCTTCCTACACGTTGTCGTGTGTTTATGCATTTGCAATGACGTTAACAAATCCCCATTATCATCGTTCAATTTACCAGCGCAAGAAATAACTTTATCAATATATTCCTCTACCTCTTTAACATTTGACAAGTCACCTTTAAGCTTCGGCGCATCTTTAATCCAAATCAACCCATGTTGATGAGGAGAGCCTCTTTGCTGTATTTCAACCCTGAAGTAATAATCTTCAATAACACCAAGAGGGCCTAGCTTTTGCAGAGCTTTAAGAAGAGCCCGAAAACGGTGGTCAAAATATCTAGCACAAGTAACAGGATCATCCTGAATCAACTTTGCCTTTTCCGAAAAACTTAAATTGCCAATATCATCATTCGCTAAGCGATCCTGACCCGAAGTCACCCTCAATATGTTCAAAAGCTCAGGCCATTTGCCTTCCGCAGCTGAAAACGTTATAAAAAAGGTAGCCGTACCAAGCTGTCTAATCATAGCCATTAACTCTTTCTGCCTATGCTGCCAATATGAAGGCGAGGACTGCAAATTTTCTAATACTCTAAAACCATCATCCTGCTTAACAATTGAATCGAGTGCACCAGCAGACGATAAAAACCCAGCAGTGTAGTTTGAGCCATCTTTTCTCTTGGTTTTTCTCATACAAACTTGTATGGAATCTCTAACTTTCATAGTTTCCAACTTAACAAAAGTGTAAAACAATTTAGACGGATTTTTAGCACAACGCCTATCAACATTACGAAGCTCCCACTTAGCAATGTCCCCAAAACTACCTTTAACCTTAAGGTCTCTCTTCTGACCCACATAAATACAGGGGAATGACAATTCCTCCGCGTCCTCGTCATAGAGTAAAGACATTGGCGTTTGACCTTCACCAGGAGCAAACTTAACATGCATGGTATTAGTGGGTAGGAAATCAGACAATGACACTAACAACGTGTCTTGATTCCCAACTGGGAATGAATTAACTTCGTTAGATTCATTCCAAATTTCATCGCTATCATTCTCATTCTCTACATTCATTGACCCTTGTGGGTTTTCACTTAATGTATCACCATGGTTTAACTGACGGTCATTTTCGTCAACAATAAATTCAAGTTCTTCTGGAATTGGATCTAATATATCGCTCCTAACGGTTATCCCATGCTTAATATACAACGGTGTTTTCACCAAAACCTTAAGAGCTTCGTGCATTTTTTTCGGCCTAACAGTTTCATACAAATAGGGTGTATTATATTGCATTCTCCTCATAAACTCAATTTGAATAGTATCTGTTTCACGAGGTAACCGTGGTAACACTGACACTGTAGACTCTACATTTATAGGAACGTTGACCACGTTTCCCTTAATCCCCCTTTGTTGATCACAACCTAACCTTCTTATTTGCATAAAAGGTATTCTTGGTGAAATCATTCTTTCCTCCAAATTGGACAAATTAACTAGTTCTGCCGGAATTTCAGGGAATTCAAATCCATTTTCTCTGGAAAACTTGGGAATTTCGTTCATTTTCACAGCTTTATTACAAGTACTACATAAAAATACTTTGTCACCTAATTCACGACCGTGAATCCCAGGAACAGCCAAAAGCACTGTAGACTTAACAAAGCTACCCGATGCTTTAAAAAAAAGCCAGAGCACCCTTCACATGGCCACGTTGGACCTTCTTTAATACTTTCAAAATAAGTCTGCTCTATAAACAAAGGATTTGTCCTCCTTTCAGCCATAGACAATCTATTTCTAGAACGCTCTGGGTTTCTAACATTTACATTTTCACGCCTGGCAGCCTTACTCAACTGATTTTTAACACGTTCAGTTTCAACGTACTCTAAATCTTGACGTTTATTAGCCATAGCCAACTGATTTTTAACACGTTCAGTTTCAACGTACTCTAAATCTTGGCGTTTACTAGCCTTACTCAACTGATTTTTAACACGTTCAGTTTCAACGTACTCTAAATCTTGGCGTTTACTAGCCTTACTCAACTGATTTCTAACACGTTCAGTTTCAACGTACTCTGAATCTTGGCGTTTACTAGCCATAGCCAACTGATTTCTAACACGTTCAGTTTCAACGTACTCTAAATCTTGGCGTTTACTAGCCATAGCCAACTGATTTCTAACACGTTCAGTTTCAACGTACTCTAAATCTTGCCGTTTATTAGCCATACTTAACTGGTTCTTAACTCTTTCGCTTGCTCTATAACATTCATCCACCCTTTTAACTCTCTTGGTCAGTATACCAACTTGGTGTTCCCTTTCACGATATGACTCATTCTCCCGCTTTTTGGCCATTGATCGCGCCTCTTTCATTCTATACTCTTCATTCTGTCTCAAAATTCTCATTCTCTCTAACGGATAAACATTACCATGAGACGTACAAGGTAATTGTTCATCGTTCGCTACCATTGTCGAACTATTAGCATTATTACTAACTAAATTCATAGGTTCATCGTCAGTAACCAGCTCTGGGTTTACAAAAGAGCGATCTGAACCAGAACTACCGTGGCCGACTGGCGACGCCATAGATCTATCAAACATATTAGGACTGGACGTTCTAGCACCGCTACCTTCACCCTTAGCTTTTTTCTGAGCTGCTAAAACTCGTCTCCTTTCATTTTCTCTCTTTTTAAACTCTGGATCCGACCTTTTTGCCCTCATCCTTTCCCTAGCTTTACGCTTTCGCATTTCCTCTTTACTCTCAACATTATCTTCCTCCATTTTACATACAAAAAGTCAAATACTCACAAAAAGAAGCGGCAAAAACCTGCTGGCTCTTTACAACCACTTAATTTCACTTACTCTCCAACATCCAACAACAATAATATACCGGTAGTTTAATTGACAACCTACGAGCATAGAAATTCTCATTAAGAATGGCTCCCGCGGACTAAAAAGGTCAATTTTCAACTAGGTGGGCGTTATCTCATTAGATTTAAAAATATAATTTTGTGATTTTTTTTCGAACTGTTATCTAAAGCTAGATGGTTTTAGGTCAAACAAACAAGGAGTGTAAACACAATAGTGGAAGCTTTAGTCTTATTTAAAACATAAATATCAATTTCAATCTCTACAATTTGCTTAAAAATATTTTTTTTAACCCTGCCCAACAAGTTCGGATTTTTCTAAAGCAATCTTAGAATCAAAGCTCATAAAATATTTTTTAACAAAGAATAAATCTTTAATATTCTTATTAATAATAAATCAAGAGGATTAAAAAATGTCAGTTTAATTTAAGCTTTTATCTTGATTACACTCTACAGCTACACTACTCTTACACAAACAAGGAGTATAAACCCATTAGTGGAAACAGTATTTTTATTGAAATATGAAACAATCCCGCTTATGTTTATCATCTCTGGACATTGGTAAAAATTCACTCCATTACTCCTAGGTATGCACAGGATTTTAGTCCTTTATAACTCAAATTCGTCTGATTATGTTTTAAAAAAAATTTCCTTATCATTGTGGTGTTTCGCGACGGTAAAAAATATTTAAATACGCCACTAATAAAATATATAGTTTCAACTTCTCAATTCTTTAAGAAAAGAAATTGAAAACACCCAAGGAGTATGAACAGAGGTGTGGAAGTTTCAAAGATGGCCGCGAATTGAAAACATCTTTCTAATTGTGTACCAACAACGCGAATGAGCCCAAAACAGGGAACACAACCTACCACACTTACGATAGTTTCACACTTACCAACCTTTACCTCTCTAACTGAAACAGTGACACAACAAACTGCATTTGTTATTTATCCTAATTCAACTCCTCTACTCCGTCTCTATTAACATTAATACTCGACCTATTTTAACTTTCCAGGGTTTCCATGATTACTAATACAGTGGGCTAGATTCTTAAATACTCGCTCTATATTAACTATGAAATGTGTACGTGTATCTTGTTTGTGGCTAAACACACTGAAAGTAAATGCGTACCATAAAAAGCATGAAAACACGAAGCTATTATCCGATTACGACTAGACCTTTCACTGGTCTGGGCTGCGTTCAGCAGAGCTCACCAAAAAGGACAGCGGATTATGGAAATGTTTACCGGTGAGCTCTGTCGTCATAGCTTTTCTCCGGTCATCGGCGTTTTATAAATGACGCTAGCGCAATAAAGCGTGCAAGGTACCAAGGCCTAACAAAAATTGTATGATAACATATTTATAGAGATAGATAACTTTATATTAAAATTAGAAACTAACATTTCTCTTAAAATTCTCGCGTGATCAACTGGTTTCACGCCAATTAATTAGCTATAGTCCCATAGAGCTATTTGTATTAATTCCTCCACGTTATCCAAAAGCCGACTATTTTCTTTGAAGACCGCGCTAGCTAAGCGCTAAACACCGTGACGTCAAAATTCAAAAACCCGTTATGTAGGATACTGCTAACATCGCTGGGCTCTACTGAACGCGGCCCAGATTTACACCATGATTATAATATCTAAGCCTAAAGTGTACTTAACTTTCGGCTCACTCTGAACCGTTAATCTAAACCCAAGCGTTTACTTTTTGGTTCACTAGGCCTATTGACAAATAAAAGTTCATTTGACCAACATAGTAGCGTTGTGCTTGTATTCACTTTAGAAAGGATTATGCTATAAACAGATGTAGTATAGCTTAGGTAATATATAAACATCCATTTTAAATAATAATATTAAAAAAAATCTTTTGAATATCAAAATGAAATAGAGCTTTAAAGCTACAAAAGTACTAAATGCATCATAATTACGAAAAATATTTCCACATATTCACTTTATATTAAGGATAAAGGGAATATTATGGTTCTGTAGGATTCCTTTACACTTCAAAACAAAACGAACTTCTAACGCAGCGCACTACTGTAACAACGGACGGACACACACAGACAATAACATAGACTGCTTTTTAACTCTTTCCGTATTAATTTTGAATTGAGAAACAAGATTATCTTAAATATTAAAATGAATATAATTAATATTTAATATTTTCTTCGTTAGTTATTCGCCTTATTGAACGTTACATCGTTTTAAAAAAGAACAATTAAACATTCTTGAGAGACTTGACTAATATTGGCGTTTGAAATGAAGCATACGCCGGTTGCTTCGCCTTATTCAAATAGGTAGTATATAAGGGTGTTGAACTACAGTTAAAAGCAAGAACAACCGCAATTGCGAAAACCTATCGTGGACAACCCACCCTAGGGAGGCTAGACGTTTCTCGTAACCCTAGCTGATCGCCGCGAATGTCTTAAACCAAACGATGACGATGGAGTAGAAGCCAGGTGTGCAGACTGGTGTCCATGTGGGATGGACAAAAACAAAGACCAGAAGATGGTGGTGTAGAAGCCAGGTGTACAGACTGGTGTCCATGTGGGATGGACAAAAACAAAGACCAGAAGATGGTGGTGTAGAAGCCAGGTGTACAGACTGGTGTCCATGTGGTATGGACAAAAACAAAGACCAGAAGATGGTGGTGTTAGAAGCCAGTATGTACAGACTGGTGTCCATGTGGGATGGACAATGACCAGAAGATGGTGGTGTTAGAAGCCAGGTGTACAGACTGGTGTCCATGTGGGATGGACAAAAACAAAGACCAGAAGATGGTGGTGTTAGAAGCCAGGTGTACAGACTGGTGTCTATGTGGGATGGACAATGACCAGGAGATGGTGGTGTTAGAAGCCAGTGTGTACAGACTGGTGACCATGTGGGATGGACGAAGGCCACAAGATGGTGGTGATTAGAAGCCAGTAAGTACAGACTGGTGTCCTTGTGGGATGGACAAAGACCAGAAGATGGTGGTGTGAGCCATTTCCGTGACTGTGAAAGCAGTTTGGAAATGGCGAACACGTTTGCTCCGATTTGGAAACTGCGAACGCGGTCACGTGGGTGTAACAACAGACACACACACACACAGACAGACACACAGACACACACGATCGTTACAGAACCTCTCCGTGACATACGTCACTCGGAGAGGTAAAAAAAATTTCATTTTCTACTCTAATGATTCTCAAAATAAAGATAAGACATGTCACAAAAGTTGGCGTCTGTAGTCGCCCTACTAACATAGTCTCGTTTTTTTGTGTCGCACAATACTTTTAAGAGTATCGCTTAACACTTTCAAGAGTGCAGTAGCGTTGCTAGGGTTTGAAATTTGGGGGGGGGTGGGGGGTTTAAGTTTATTATTCGTATATTAAAGATTTACAAACTTTTATTAATAAAGAGTACGGAACCGATCAGTTAGTGACTATGAGACAATTGTGGATGAAAGAATTTCACTCGTCTTTTATAAGTTCAGTTTCCGTTTGCTTTTAGTCCCCACTACTGTTTGATATTGAAATTCATCTCTACAAAGATGAAACTGAACGAAATTATCATAATAATTTTTTACACTATATTGCTACAAAATTTTAGGGGATACGAGCAATTTTTTAGTAGAATTTACGGATTATTTTAAGGGGGCTAACTTTGAAATTTTAGGGGCGCTAAAGCCCCCAAAAAGACTTAGCGACCCCACTGCAAGAGTGTGACGCTTTTAAGAGTGTCACCTAACACGTTTCAGAGTGTCGCCTAACACGTTTAGCAGTGTTTTACAAAAGTACAATACCCTCTGATTACGAATTTCTTTGTTAATTTTATTTAAAGGATAAAAATATATTCTTTCATGAATATCATCTTTAAAAAATGCTTAACAATCAAGTTTTTCAATAATTTTTTACTGTTTGTATTGACTTTAATATTAAAACATTAATGAAAATGAAAGACCTTATTTAAGAAACCCGCAGTACTATAATTTTCCATTTTTAATTTCAAAACGGTTTTAAAAAGTTTTATTTTACACCGAATTTACACCTTAAATTGGCCCCACAAAAACTCAAGGTAATAAAACTCTCTTTGGGTGTTTTTAAGGTGTAAAAAAAGTGTTTTCTTAAATTACACTTCCCTTTCTTAGAGTGTACGAACATGTTAAGTACAGTCGCCGCAATTAAAAACTTTCTCTCTCGCGACGTCTTGTTTCAACAATAAGCCGCAAATTATTGATCTGATACAATTGATAAAAAAACTTATCGTATATTGTTGTTTTAATAAAGATTTGCGGCTTACTGTTGAAACAAGACGTCGCGAGAAAAAAAGGTTTTAATTGCGGCGACTGTACCTCTCTCATTCTAGAGTCCAAGAGAGATATGTACGAGAATTTCTTACTTGTAATTAATAATTAATAGGTATTACTGTACTGAGGTTTAAGTTATTTTGCTAGTAAAAGGACTATTAAGTATTGAAATATATTTTTGTCTTGTAATAGTTACTTAAAACTTACCCACAAAAAGGATTACACCTTTAATATTCTGAAGGGCCAAGGCTTAAAAATCCTGCCCAAAACTTATGTGCTGTTACTTTCGGGATCGGTTTTCTTATTAGCACATTAGCAGCAGTAAAGGTTGCAGACGAATTTTAGGGAATATTAAAATTTCCCAAACATAAGTAAATGCAATTGCAAAAATGCTTTGTCAGAGAGTTCGTCTCATCGTCTGCGCTTTGCCAAGAAACATTTTCAAGGCGTATAGTTAAATTAAATTCGCATTCCAAATATTTATTATTTAAAAATATGCTTACCAGTCTGGTGATTATTTTAGAGGGGTCTAAGTTTGAAATTTGGGGGGGGGGGGGGGGAATAGGGGGATTTACCCCCCCCCCCCCCGAAAAAAAGGCCTAGCGACGCCACTGAATCATTGAATTGTATAATTACTTCAAGTTTAAATTCATTCCTGGGCGACAAAGAAAAACCATGGATATAAAGAATGCGCGTGAGGAAATAGGTTTTCACGCTATATGATAAGCAACTTCCTATCTCCGACGGGACCTTATTCGGTGTATACTCTGTTCCAGCTTTAGTCGTCAGCACGCACAAAGCTACGTTACATAGAGATCTAGCTTAGAGTGTGCTGAGAACCAAAGCTGGAACAGAGTATATATCGAATAAGCTTCGACGAAGTACGCCTTCAACTACAAGGTTTACAGAACATGAAAACAAATGATCGCGTTCGCTGTTCCTAAAATTTTAATGCGTTCATTGTGAAAGTGTTAAGATTTTGTGTTCAACTGTTACAATTTTTCCAAATAGAAACAAAAATTAGAAGTTGAACGCCAAAATTAAGCGAAGTGTTCAATAAATTACACTTTTTCATCACTTAAACATATCAAGAAACCAAAATCTGATTTTTGAACACAAAAATGTGTTCAAATCATTAACACACTTTTTTCTGTGTACGTCGGATAGCTTATAGTCTAATATAGAAATGAATTAAATGTAACACACTAGAGGGGTATTTAAAAAACCCTTTTGGTTTAAAAATTTAAGAATCAATGAAACTATACAGGGTGTTTTTGAAAAGTCCATCAATAATGAAGGAGCGTGTTTATTGGGCCCAACTCAGACTTGAAAGTATCGAAGATGATGGGGTGTATAACATTTGGTTACGGAGATATGGTCCCCCAAACATTGACCCCAAAAACAAGGAAATATCCAACAATGTAGAATACGATTTTAATCCGAGTAACCAGCTTGTTTAGAACTATTAGGCAATTTCAATAGCCTTCAATCTAAAAGCGTTTTGTACCTTTACTCAGAAGAAGCTGTAGAAGTATGCCTAAGACGGTAATGTCAAGGCAATCCCAAGTTTCATGGTGTTTAGCTAATTAATTAGCGTGCAAGAGCGCAGTTTGTGATGTTAAAGACTTTACAGGGATCCATCAATGAATCAAAAAATTGTTCGAATGTAATGGGTGCTAGGAAATCATCAAACACCATGAAATTGGGATTGGCTTGGCATTACCGTCGTAGGCATACTTATACACATTTTATTCCCTTTTGCTGAGTCAAGGTACAAAACGTATTTTAGATTGAAGGCTATTGAAATTGTCTTATAGTTCCAAACAAGCTGGTTACTCGGATTAAAATCGTACTCCACATTGTTGGATTTTTCCTTGTTTTAGGGGCCAATGTTTGGGTGGCCATATCTCCGTAACCAAATGTTGTACACCCCATGTTCTTTGATAATTTTCACTCAGTTGAGCCCAAAAAACACGCTCCTTCATTATTGATGGACTTTTCAAAAACACCCCATATAAAAGGTTTTTCCAAGCTTGGAAAATATTATATCCCTAGCTTTTTAGGTCTACCAATTTCTGAACCATTTATAATACCCTTTAATCCTGATCTATCTAACAAAGTTCTTACTACTAAAAGGCTGAAATGGAATACCTTCAGCTATTTCGAGTTTAACCATCTGGAGTCCCAGCCTGAGTTGCTAGAGGTGATTAAAAGAACAAAGCAGAATTGCTCCTTAGGATTAACATTAATTAACTATTTATTTTGAAAGGATATGCAGTACGTTGCAATACCGTATAACTACAATACATTATACAACAGTAGTAGATGGACGTTCAAAGGCCTTTTCTCTACTGCCGATATATATATTATGTCTTCACCACCAGAGCAGCTAATAACATCATCTACGGACTTCTTGAATACTGATATTCAAGTGAGAACCACCTCAGCACTCTAGGTCATAGTTACCGAATTAAACCTTTAACTTATTTCAGACTGTTATTTGCCTACTAGTAAGCCTTGTCACGATATCTCTACTTATGTCTTACGTGGATTACTTTCGAAAAACGAATCATGTCAGCAACGCAGTCACTTTCTTGAAATCTTTTGTGTGGAATGTATTTGACCTGTTTTCACTCATCTTCTTCGAACGTAAGTTCCTGTGGCTGTGACTGCCGGCATTAACAAGGCTATAAAAATTCGCTACAACAAAAATCGTGTGTTCTATAGAGTTGGCACCGGACATTTATATAGTCACTGTTATAGTCATAGTTTTCATTTAAAGATATTAGTTAGCAAATTGAATACCTTTTATGGTGTTTGGACTGAATCCCGACAAAAATAATCTCGACAGAAAAGATCCCGACACCAAAATCTCGACGGGAAAAAAATCCCGACACCGAAAAACCATTTGCTTCTTTCAGTACACATTAAAAGATATTAAATGTCAAATTTGTGTGTAATGCTTCGTAAATAATCGTTGAAAAAAAAATACAAGTTATAAATTAAATTAATAAAACAAAAAGGCTATAAATGTGGAGCAGACCTTTCTTTGCAAATTTTGACATCTGTGGTCACCAGACGTTTCTCCAGTACGATAATGGAAGACGACCGGAAAAGAGTAGTGATTTTTGCGACCAATCTCAATCTCGAGTTGCTATCAAGAAGCCAACATTGGTTCGCTGACGGTATCTTCAAGACATGCCCAACCTTATTTTAAAATATTTTTGCCAATGATTGCCGCGTCATCAACGATCGTGTTTCGTGATGCCCAAAAAGAGACAGTCCCACCTACAAAGAAGAAGATCTTTGTTGTCGAGATATTCCCGTTGAGATTTATAACCAGTCAGGATTTTTTTCGTAGGGATCTTTTCTGTAGAGATTCTTTGTGTCGGAATTTTGTCCATGAATCCCCTTTAAAGGGTTTGCGTTTTAAAAATAAAAAACAATAGAACTTCTTTTGCCTTGAGATAAACCATATCTGTTCATTAAGTTTATCTTCTGTTCTCAAAGTTATAACATTTCTCTCTAATCTAAAAATCAGTTTGAGGGAGTAATCTCAAAACTCTCTTAGCACAAGTTATTAACGACCACAATCAGATTGAAACCATTTTGCATTAATGTCAATTCCAATTTTAGCTCTGAACTCTTGGGAAAATCATCCAAGTGTCAATATTCTTCTATCCACGTGGTTCATGTCGCTCACATTCTTCCTTTGCTACTTGGGCTGTTTTTTGAAATCGGAATTTTATCTTGAAAGTTTCGCTTATATCGACAATTTGGAGGACTTAATTAGTCAAACGAAGATAGCACCAAGTGTGATGAAGAAAGGTTTCATGTATGATTTTCTACAAAATTGGGTAAGATAAAGTAGTTCCAGTATTCCATTTAATCAAAGTTAAATTTTGAAAAATATCTACGACAAATAAAAATGAAAAAATATAAACTGGGGTATATGAGAGCATGGATTTGTAAAAATACTAGCGTATTATGGATTCCCATCTCTTACGTTCCACAAGGCATTTCACTTAGGTGCCATTCAGCAGAGAAAAAATATTACTTCTAACACCCCAACTTTCTGAGTAAGAGGGATATTAGTACTATTCTCTCTGTGCATTTTCGAAATTTCAAACTCACCACTAAGAATTCTCCAGAGAGACATAGTTCCGTTTTACCCACGCCAACTAGTTATTTCCGCGTATTTGGTGACCAACTTTATTGTTTTAGTTTGGAATACATTATACCTTAGTATTCTTACATATCCATGGTTCCACTATCTATAAATTCTTCCAGGCACTTTGAGTCCAGAAAGTGCGCAGGGGTCAACCCCCTTGTATGTCCAGATTACGGTTCTAAATCAGTAAATTACCATGGTAATTTACCAGGGTAACTGTAATTTACGATTTTCTCGGGTAAATAATGAAAACGGTAATTACCCTGGTCATTACCATGGTAATTTACGCTGGTAAATTATAACGGGGGTAATTTACCACCGAATTCTCGTTTCGTTCTCTTGGAAAATGGTCTAAAAGCTTCATGTTTTGCCTGTGAAATCCTAATTTCACACAATCATTGTTTTTTTTTAAGATAGAAAGAAAAAAAATAAAATTTAAATAATTATTTTATGAAATTAGGATTTTCTCGTCTATTCTTGTTGTCTAGTTCCTTTGCGTCAGCTGGAAACGCTGTAGTTGTCTGAATTTTTTTCTAAAAACGTGAAATAGCAATAAGTTGATGTTGCTGTTCAAAAGTATTTTGAGCTGCAATCAGCAAAGCTCGGTTTTTAAATAATGTACAATAGAGATGGTCCGATACCAATCCCATATCGGTATCGGTACCGATATTTGGCTTTAACCGATATATCGGTATCGGTTAAAAATGAACCGATATTTCCACCCGATATTTTTTAAAGAATTCTAGAGGGCCGGTAGGCCCTTCTAGATAAGAACCCACACCCTCCCGTAATGTTAAAGAAATAATTCACAGATTTTAGGCTTAGCGTCCCATAGAGAAAGCATGGGATTTTCGGTGGTCCACTCCATCGAATAACTCAGAAACTACTGCGAAGTTAAGGTTCGGAACACTTTTGAATTATCAAGCAACTACTGAATGTTGAACTTCTGAAGTTTGATTAAGAACAATTAAGTCTAACTATTTTATTTTAATTAATTTATAAATCATGGTAAAACCGTTACAAATATTACACTGTTTGGATAGCATTTTGCTCAGCTTCCATCGGGTTTGTGGCGCATAGGATAACGCGTCTGCCTATGGAGCAGATGATTGCAGGTTCGAATCCTGGCAAGCTCGGTGTTTATTTTCAAAGATCTTTTATTCAACATAAATGAAATAATCCTATAAATACAATGTTTGGATATTTTTTTGTTACGAAGTACGGGCTTGTGGCGTAATGTATAACGCGTTTGCATTCGAGGCAAAACATTGCAGGTTCGAGTCTTGGAAAGCTCGTTGTCTATTTTTGATGAATAATCTTAGTATAAATAAGGGAAAATTCTTAAATAACAAACTTTCAATGAACTGTGCGCGTGCTGGCGCGTGGTTTAGAAATAACTTTTTTTAAATCTATACAAAAAGGTCAACTAAACTTAATTGAGTCACCAACCGCCTTTTTATATAAAATAAGTTACCACCCGTCTTTCTATGGTGAATTAATTTACCACTCCCCTGCCAAATGATTTAAAATTTTAATCTTTCCCATAAAATAATGAGAGGCACTTGCAGTGAGCCAATATGCTCACGAACATCTTACTGGAACATCGAATTAATGACGTTTGACAAGCATACTATTATTTTTATAATAGATTAATACAAATTACGGCTGAAGGAAAAGATATTATATAAAAAAGACTTGGTTTGCCCAAGCCTTAAAAACAAAACGATAAGAGTTTTTTCCAGTTGACTGAAGCGCGGATATTTTATTTTTCTATGTAATTTTAAAGACAATCCGTATTTTACTACTCTTTAGAATTTAATTCGATCTCCTGATTTTACTGGTAATGGATTTATTTCCTATAAATTAATTGAAATAAAAAATTACTTATCTCAGATTTTTCATGATAAAGTTTTACGAAAATGGAATTGTTGTTGAAAAATCTGAGATAAGTAATTTTTTATTTCAATTAATTTATAGGAAATAAATCCATTACCAGTAAAATCAGGAGATCGAATTAAATTCTAAAGAGTAGTAAAATACGGATTGTCTTTAAAATTATATAGAAAAATAAAATATCCGCGCTTCAGTCAACTGGAAAAAACTCTTATCGTTTTGTTTTTAAGGCTTGGGCAAACCAAGTCTTTTTTATATAATAATTCTTATGTTGAGAGTAGATGGTGCCATGCATCAGACTTAATATTTAACGAATCACAAGCCTAGAGAATTACAGCAGAGTGAGAAGACGTAGGTATAACTGGGGATTCTGCTACTCCAAAGAGAAGTCTCCTGAAACCTCAAATAGTCGAAAAGTTGGCGTTTTTGAACAAGTGCACTCTTTAAATACTGCATTATTACAAAATACAATTAGTATTATTTCTTTGTATAGCTGACCTTCAAGTTGAACGCGTTTTAACACGGGGAAAGATTATTTTTCTGTGATACGCATACAGTTTAGCAAATTTCCAAAAATATAAGAAATTCTCATATTGGAATAAGTTACAAGCTGTGATTTATTATCAAAAAAGTTAGTAGTAAAGATATGTTACCTTTGGCCCAGTGGCGTGGGCTGGCGTGAGGAATTGGCGTGGGCTGGCGTGGGCTGGCGTGTGGAATTGGCGTGAACCGGCGTGAACCGGCGTGAGGAATTGGCGTGGGCTGGCGTGAGGAATTGGCGTGGGCTGGCGTGTGGAATTGGCGTGAACCGGCGTGAACTGATAGGGGAGAATTGGCGTGAAATGTCGTGATGTCAGACTTGGCGTGAACCGATAGGGTAAAGTTGGCATGTAATCTTATGAAGACGTTTAATCTCATGTCGAACACTGGAGATAGGGTTATCTATTCCCGTTGGCGTGTCTTATCTTATTTTTGAAGAAAATAATAAATGCATGGTCTCAATGATAAGGGATCCGCTGATAGGGATTTTATCTTGTTATTATAATATAGGATTTGACTTCCTTACATACTACGATTTTGAGGCGAGTTAAAGTAAATGCATGCGGGATTTCAAAGTGTAATAATAATTAATGCATACAATAATTCGTACTCGAATTAGTTTATTACGTTCTAACTTATGATATTGTAAATATCTGCCAAAGAAAATAAATAATTATATATCTTTGAAAATTCCCTATATTTCGTCAATATCTTAAATTGGCTTGAATTATCGTGGTTGAAACCCACGTCACGTGTTTGGGAAGTTAGGCTTAAGACTAGATGTCATAGCATATGAAAGACTTATTAACGAAGTAAGCGGGAAGTATGAAAGTAGACGGTAAAAAGAAAGTACAGTTTTCAGATACGACAGTGTACCTGATTCCTCACGAGGACAGGAGAAACCATGAATTTCGCAACCTACAATGTTTTAGAATGCAAATTAAGTGTAAATACGAACACATACTATCTCCGATATTGAAGTTGAAAATTGAACGCATCGCTAAGCCTTGTCATGGCTCGGGGTTTTTAACGCCATGTTGACTCTACATGGCAGAACATCGCGATAATCCTATCATATTTTAGAAGAACGCCACGTTGACGTGGTTAGAATCCAATCATACCCTAGGAGTTCACGTGTCAATACAGTATAAAAGATGTAGACAGTTTGAGGATAAGGCATTCTACAACTCTTTAACCTTCCTCGAAGTAACGATCCAAGTCCGAAATTTAAAATGTAAGTACAATTCTCAAGTTCTCTTTAAATATATTTAAATTAAATTCTCTACCATTTGTCGATATGGATTTAAGTATGCAACACCCATAGCCGGGGTCACCGGATGTGGGAAGTGTGTTTTCGTGGGGGAATTAATTAAACATAAGGATATGTGTATTTCACCCACTCCCGAAAGAATAATTTGATGTTATACGGCATATTTAGCGTTATACAATCCCATACAGCAAACTTGGAATTCCATGAAGGGTTATTAGATGTAGGCATCCTAGATTCTAGTGTGAGGAACCTAGTTATATTAGATGACCTACTATATACTATTGTATATTGGTGTTGCGAATGAAGTAGGACGGTGTTTAAAATTTTCTTTGCGCGATTTAAAAACCACCTTGAACACTTTTAAAACTAGATTTTCTGTTTTACAGTTCCCGTGTATTACCGAAGGAATAATTTGGAACAACTTGGACGGTATCGTGTATAACCCCAGAAACAAAATATTTTTAAAGGACGCCGTGAAACTTAACAATATAGTTAACCCTTCCATGCGCATTTGTATCCAGACTTATAATCAGAGTATCCGGTTAATTTTTACACCAACAGGAACGAATCAATAGCGTTCTCCTAAACTGACAATACGCCGGACACACCTTCCTGCCCTATCTGCTATAGTGAGGACGGTAGAATGAATTCACTCATTACTTTAGAAGCCGTCGTTAGACGAAACAACTTAAGACGAATTGAAAAATTTGCTGCTATCGGATGGGATAAAGATTACGGAAAATCCGAAAGGACTACAGATCCTGAAACGGGGGATTTACTAATAAACCCCACACCGAATGAAGTCTATAATGTAGCCGATGGTGAAGGTTATATATTGCAATACGTTAATGGCCCTAATATAAATTTTGGTTTGAAACACTTAGCGATGTACAGATTACTAACTTCTACAGTGCAATTACCCACAGGGTCATTAATTGACATGTTTGCTAGACAGTTTTTTCGTTCCACGTTGATGGAAAATATCATCGCTTATCGGTTAAAATTTTGACGCTTCTTTTATCGTTTTGAGGGCCGCCACACGCGCGTATTTTTTTTTCCTTGGCGCGTGTTCTATTAGGCGGCCCCCCTCCAGGTCTTGAGGTTGGCAGACTTGACACTTCCAACCAATGTCTGTAGTACATCATTCTCTATTGAAACTACGCGTGTCCATCTGTTTTGGCATTGGAGTTTTTCTGTTCCAAAGTGGTTAAATGATATTTTGAAATTTCAACGTAAGATCGAAAAGACGATGATACTGATAAAAGAGATGCGGATTTATTAGGCGTTGCACTTTATAATTTATCACCAATGAAATTTCCATTTATCAAACTGATAAGAAAGTGTGTCTTAAGAAGATCTATACTGATAAAATAAACCAACTGGGATAAATTCTGCGTTCAAAGCCTTGGTTTATATTGCAAACAAATTTAGCAATTGTTAATTTCTCACCAATGGGTTTCGACTAGGATTAAGTGTCTAAAGGTCTCCTCGAAACGTCGTGATATACCGAAGTTTTGGTTATGATAGTATCAAATCACGATTGAAATCAAATGGGTTTATTTCTTGGTAATCATCCACATTTGTTACGTTAATTACTGGTAACATTCGTGTTATCAAATTTCACACACTGTTGAGATCCGCGAGAAATATTTATATCTTTGCAAAATTTATAAAAATATTAAACACATTACTTACAATTGTACTTTTGTCATTTCATGAACGTTCAACTGCTTTTTAGTTCCTTTGAATGTGATTTGAACCAATTTATAGTGGTTTAACAAAACTTTGATCCACTTTCTTAGTCGTATTTTCGCTTTCAATCGAATGCTTTCATTTTTTTCAACTGCTTTTTAGTTCCTTTGAATGTGATTTGAAACGTTTACTAAACATTTAGCGAAACTTTAACCAATTTTTAGTGTTTTGCCGATACTTTTAATTGAATTATAGACATTTCATGTCACTTTCAACCGCTTTTATAGTTTCTTGTGAACAAAACTTAATCGCAATTCAGTCATTTGAAAACGTTTTCTGTTACGTAAATACATATAAACATATTAGAAACCAAACTGCAATAATATGAAAACATAAATTAATGTTAATGAGGAGATGGTGTTTCATTGATTTTCTGTTATTTAGCCTGAGCTTTGAAATCATCCGTTTTACACTACGTATCTTTCACCTTGAAAATTCGTTTTCCATATAAACTTTTGCAGTAGACATAGGAATTTATCTAGAGTTCGAAATCTCACAATACTAAAGTAATTTAAAATCATAAATTAATGTATCCCGTTTAAGAGTAAGACGTTTATATTCTAGGAATTCATACATTATTAGGTATTAAGGTATTCATAACATTTATATCACATGGGAATTTTGGTTATGGAACTTTGAAATTCGATTTCAAAACCATAGAAATTAGTAAAGCGATGTGGAATTTCGGAAAAAGTAATTAAATCGCCCCGACTGACTTATGGGCTCGCGTGCAACGCCGGGTACCTTTGCTGCTAGAATATATGTTTCTGAGAATTGAATTAATTAATATTTTAAGCTAATTTTTAATTATTTGTAAGCCTATTTTAAATCATTTCTCCATATTTTCTCTCAAAACGATAAAAGAAGCGTCAAAAGTTTAACCGATAAGCGATGATATTTTCCATCAACGTGGAACGAACAAATTTGTTTCGAAAGACAGATATTTCGTACACAGAAAAAAGTGTGTTAATGATTTGAACACATTTTTGTGTTCAAAAATCAGATTTTGGTTTCTTGATATGTTTAAGTGATGAAAAAGTGTAATTTATTGAACACTTCGCTTAATTTTGGCGTTCAACTTCTAATTTTTGTTTCTATTTGGAAAAATTGTAACAGTTGAACACAAAATCTTAACACTTTCACAATGAACGCATTAAAAATTTAGGAACAGCGAACGCGATCATTTGTTTTCATGTTCTGTAAACCTTGTAGTTGAAGGCGTACTTCGTCGAAGCTTATTCGATATATACTCTGTTCCAGCTTTGGTTCTCAGCACACTCTAAGCTAGATCTCTATGTAACGTAGCTTTGTGCGTGCTGACGACTAAAGCTGGAACAGAGTATACACCGAATAAGGTCCCGTCGGAGATAGGAAGTTGCTTATCATATAGCGTGAAAACCTATTTCCTCACGCGCATTCTTTATATCCATGGTTTTTCTTTGTCGCCCAGGAATGAATTTAAACTTGAAGTAATTATACAATTCAATGATTCAGTGGCGTCGCTAGGCCTTTTTTTCGGGGGGGGGGGGGGTAAAGCCCCCTATTCCCCCCCCCAAATTTCAAACTTAGACCCCTCTAAAATAATCACCAGACTGGTAAGCATATTTTTAAATAATAAATATTTGGAATGCAAATTTAATTTAACTATACGCCTTGAAAACGTTTCTTGGCAAAGCGCAGACGATGAGACGAACTCTCTGACAAAGCATTTTTGCAATTGCATTTACTTATGTTTGGGAAATTTTAATATTCCCTAAAATTCGTCTGCAACCTTTACTGCTGCTAATGTGCTAATAAGAAAACCGATCCCGAAAGTAACAGCACATAAGTTTTGGGCAGGATTTTTAAGCCTTGGCCCTTCAGAATATTAAAGGTGTAATCCTTTTTGTGGGTAAGTTTTAAGTAACTATTACAAGACAAAAATATATTTCAATACTTAATAATCCTTTTACTAGCAAAATAACTTAAACCTCAGTACAGTAATACCTATTAATTATTAATTACAAGTAAGAAATTCTCGTACATATCTCTCTTGGACTCTAGAATGAGAGAGGTACAGTCGCCGCAATAAAAACCTTTTTTCTCGCGACGCCTTGTTTCAACAATAAGCCGCAAATCTTTATTAAAACAACAATATACGATAAGTTTTTTTTATCAATTGTATCAGATCAATAATTTGCGGCTTATTGTTGAAACAAGACGTCGCGAGAGAGAAAGTTTTTAATTGCGGCGACTGTACTTAGGGACCGTCCATAAACTACGTCACGCGAAAAAAAGCATTTTCTGACCCCCCCCCCGTCCCCCCAGATCACGCTTCGTCACGCTTTTCTCAGACCCCCCCCCCTAAAAACCACGTCACATTTCTTTAACCACCCCCTCTGCACTATGATTTGTCTTAATTTACAAATTTAATTTGATTAATTTCTTAAGTGATATGCCGCTCTCGCAGAAATATTTTGCTCGGCTGAAAATTCAAAGTTCTCTTCCGTTTTAAGCTTTTTCCCTCTGATTGACCTTTAGAATTTTAATGTCTGGATGTGCTTTTTATAAGCTTAAAAAAAGTTCCATAAAGCTTAGTTAAAGGGGCACACTTTTTAGGTTTCGACACTGTCACCGAAAACAGATTAATCGAGCTTGAAATTTCGAAAATTTCCCAAAGAATCGAAACCATTTCAATCGGCAGGGGGATTTGATTAATCCTCAAAAATAATAGGAGCGAATAAACAGAGACATAAGAGAGTTTACGCTGTTTATTTTAAATGCGCTATACAAAGGTGTAAATAGTAGAAAATTGCTTAAATTTTCTACTATCTAAGCGATGATGGAATAACAATTTTGGTAAATTATTGTAACGGTGGACTATGGAATGTTGTCTTTCTTCTTCTATAACATAAGAGAGCCAATCGGCCACTTACTGACTTCGTAACAAAATCAATGCTAAATGTGACGTCACGCATTGAAGAACCCCTCCCTCCCCCTTGTCACGGACCGTCACAAATTTAGAAACCCCCTCCCCCCCATAAGACTGTGACGTAGTTTATGGACGGTCCCTTAACATGTTCGTACACTCTAAGAAAGGGAAGTGTAATTTAAGAAAACACTTTTTTTACACCTTAAAAACACCCAAAGAGAGTTTTATTACCTTGAGTTTTTGTGGGGCCAATTTAAGGTGTAAATTCGGTGTAAAATAAAACTTTTTAAAACCGTTTTGAAATTAAAAATGGAAAATTATAGTACTGCGGGTTTCTTAAAGGTCTTTCATTTTCATTAATGTTTTAATATTAAAGTCAATACAAACAGTAAAAAATTATTGAAAAACTTGATTGTTAAGCATTTTTTAAAGATGATATTCATGAAAGAATATATTTTTATCCTTTAAATAAAATTAACAAAGAAATTCGTAATCAGAGGGTATTGTACTTTTGTAAAACACTGCTAAACGTGTTAGGCGACACTCTGAAACGTGTTAGGTGACACTCTTAAAAGCGTCATGCGACACTCTTGCAGTGGGGTCGCTTAGTCTTTTTGGGGGCTTTAGCGCCCCTAAAATTTCAAAGTTAGCCCCCTTAAAATAATCCGTAAATTCTACTAAAAAATTGCTCGTATCCCCTAAAATTTTGTAGCAATATAGTGTAAAAAATTATTATGATAATTTCGTTCAGTTTCATCTTTGTAGAGATGAATTTCAATATCAAACAGTAGTGGGGACTAAAAGCAAACGGAAACTGAACTTATAAAAGACGAGTGAAATTCTTTCATCCACAATTGTCTCATAGTCACTAACTGATCGGTTCCGTACTCTTTATTAATAAAAGTTTGTAAATCTTTAATATACGAATAATAAACTTAAACCCCCCCACCCCCCAAGTTTCAAACCCTAGCAACGCTACTGCACTCTTGAAAGTGTTAAGCGATACTCTTAAAAGTATTGTGCGACACAAAAAAACGAGACTATGTTAGTAGGGCGACTACAGACGCCAACTTTTGTGACATGTCTTATCTTTATTTTGAGAATCATTAGAGTAGAAAATGAATTTTTTTTTAAATATTGTAGAGTAGATTAGGTCAAACGCGTTTCTGGTGCTCGAAAAATTCTTAGTGAAAAGAGATTATTAAATTTAACAAGAACGTTTATATCTACTGCTTGGATATTATGGCCTCCAAAACCAACTTAATACCCGATGAATTTATAGTAATTAAAAACTTTCTGCCTTTTTCAGAGACTGAATGCTAGAACTAGCATTCAGGGCCGGATTAAGCAATTTTGCACCGGGGGCCGCCCCCTTTAGTCGGAAAAAACAGAACAGCAAATGTCCCTAAGAGGGAATAGTTTAACTCTATGCGCCCCCAACAAGACTTGCGCCCGGGGGCCAGTGCCCCCTCGCCCCCCTCTTAATCCGGCCCTGCAAGCATTGCTTAAAGCGGTATAGTTCTGCATGTAAGAACTTTCCTCTTAATTTAACTCAAAGTGGAACCTTGCTGTGAATATAGCACTGATTGCTAATAAATCACCCACTCTTTAAGGTGTTATGAGACACTCTGAAAGGTGATATGCGACACTTTGAAAGGTGATATGCGACACTTTGAAAGGTGTTATGCGACACTCTGAAAGGTGTTATGCGACACTCTGAAAGGTGTTATGCGACACTCTGAAAGGTGTTATGCGACACTCTGAAAGGTGCTATGCCGCACCCTTTAAAGAATTGCACAACACTCATGTGAGAGTAAAAATTAAGTTTTAGTTCGATATAAGAGTTAAAAAGGTGTTAAACTGCACCTCTGTTGCACCATTTTATAGCACCAATTGCTCCATAAGTGTTATTAAACCCTTTCAGGGGTGTAAATGAACACCTGTAATGATGTCAAATTTGGCCCCAAACTACTTTTAAAGGTGTTAAAACGCGCCCCATTTTCTTAGAGTGTATGCTTAACACGTAAAAGACGTTCAAAACCGAAACAAAAATCGTCTTGAACACATTAGAAAGTGAACATATTTTCACTTGAACATGTGCTCATTTTTGAACATGTATAGTAGAAAGAGTCGCATGAAGGTGTTCAGGGATTGTGTTCAGCTCCTGAACACATTTTCTGCATAATTAACATGTTCAGAGGCAGAACACTTAAATAAAAACACGTTCAAAATCAAACACAAAATGGCTTGAATGCATTAGAAAAAAGAACAGATTTCTATTTGAACATGTTCTCATTTTTGAACATGTATAGGAGAGTGTTGCATGAAGATGTTCAGGGATTGTGTTCAATTTCCTAACACATTTTTTTCTGTGTATTGATGTAAAAGAAAAACATTTTACAATTTCTTTCAACGCGTAAGTAAATATTTCCCCTAAACACCACACAAATTCCGAAAGACGTTAATCTTATTTCCAATTGACCGATATTGCGATGATGACAATCCCTCTTCCCACGCGCATTTATTCGTTTAAACATCAGATAAAAAGAATGGGAACGTTCTTCTTCTAATCATGTCTGACTTATGTCAGATTTATGTCACTTAACAACCTGTTCGACCTTGTTTTATCCATTTATAACCGCCTTTGGTCACTTTTTGTAGTATGTTTTCATTCATTTCAAATATATTTTTGTGTTGTCTAAATAATTTAACACCACATTCAATCGAATTTTGGGTATGATTTCAATCATTTACGTCACTTTCAATCTTATTTTTCTCATGTTTTCAATCTTTTACATCACTTTCACGGAAAGAGTGAAACTTTGAACATAGATAGCGAAACTTTGAACATAAATAGTGAAACTTTGAACAGAAGGAGTGATACTTTGAACAGAAAGAGTGAAACTTTGAACAGAAAGAATGAAACTTTGAACAGAAAGAGTGAAACTTTGAACAGAAAGAGTAAAACTTTGAACCAAAAGAGTGAAACTTTGAACAGAAAGAATGAAACTTTGAACAGAAAGAGTGAAACTTTGAACAGAAAGAGTGAAACTTTGAACAGAAAGAGTGAAACTTTGAACAGAAAGAGTGAAACTTTGAACAGAAAGAGTGAAACTTTGAACATAAATAGTGAAACTTTGAACAGAAAGAGTGAAACTTTGAACAGAAAGAGTGAAACTTTGAACAGAAAGAGTGAAACTTTGAACAGAAAGAGTGAAACTTTGAACAAAAAGAGTGAAACTTTGGACAAAAAGAGTGAAACTTTGAACAGAAAGAGTGAAACTTTGAACATAAATAGTGAAACTCTGAACAGAAAGAGTGAAACTCTGAACAGAAAGAGTGAAACTCTGAACATATATAGTGAAACTTTGAACATAAATAGTGAAACTTTGAACAGAAAGAGTGAAACTTTGAACAGAAAGAGTGAAACTTTGAACAAAAAGAGTGAAACTTTGAACAAAAAGAGTGAAACTTTGAACAAAAAGAGTGAAACTTTGAACAGAAAGAGTGAAACTTTGAACAGAAAGAGTAAAACTTTGAACAGAAAGAGTGAAACTTTGAACAGAAAGAGTGAAACTTTGAACAGAAAGAGTAAAACTTTGAACAGAAAGAGTGAAACTTTGAACATAAATAGTGAAACTCTGAGCAGAAAGAGTGAAACTCTGAACATAAATAGTGAAACTTTGAACATAAATAGTGAAACTTTGAACGGAAATAGTTGAACATAAATAGTGAAACTTTGAACGGAAATCGTGAATGTTTGAACTGAAATAAAAAATATTTGAACAGGGTTTAAAATATTAATTATATTAAACCTACGTAAAATAATTAAAAGCCCATATCATTCAAACATTTTCTTTTTATTCGAGATTCTACAAATATTGTTTAGCATTTAACATTATCCTTCGCCTACAGAATGTAGAACTTACAAACGTTTTATTAATTAAAGAAAGTCTGCGAAATACTTATTCACGAAATTATTATTCACGTCATTGGATCTCATGTGATAATGAACTTCGTAAAACATTAAACTGTGAGTATTATCACACAGACACTCGGCTAACCTGCAAATCTGCAGGGCCTTCAATATATAATGCGTAGCTATGTCGTTTTCATCACTATAATTTTTCCTTACGGTTTTGTTAGTTTTATATACCATAAACATACACATATGAAGAGCTAAGTTCAGAACTCTTAAGTACTGGTATGGACAATGAAATTCGTATCCACCGTAATAAAAGGTGCGAAATTTGCATTCCTCCTCATTGCGGGGATGACAACTCCCTAAATGGCAAATATTTGGGGTTGGCATTCCGTACATTTTGTGCGGTGTGAGGTGTACGGGAAATACGAGGATAGTATCCCCCGCAAATTCTTTCAATTTGAATTGATGAACCTTCTTATTTATGATACACGGAAACTGTCTAGCAAACATGTCAATTAATGACCCTGTGGGTAATTGCACTGTAGAAGTTAGTAATCTGTACATCGCTAAGTGTTTCAAACCAAAATTTATATTAGGGCCATTAACGTATTGCAATATATAACCTTCACCATCGGCTACATTATAGACTTCATTCGGTGTGGGGTTTATTAGTAAATCCCCCGTTTCAGGATCTGTAGTCCTTTCGGATTTTCCGTAATCTTTATCCCATCCGATAGCAGCAAATTTTTCAATTCGTCTTAAGTTGTTTCGTCTAACGACGGCTTCTAAAGTAATGAGTGAATTCATTCTACCGTCCTCACTATAGCAGATAGGGCAGGAAGGTGTGTCCGGCGTATTGTCAGTTTAGGAGAACGCTATTGATTCGTTCCTGTTGGTGTAAAAATTAACCGGATACTCTGATTATAAGTCTGGATACAAATGCGCATGGAAGGGTTAACTATATTGTTAAGTTTCACGGCGTCCTTTAAAAATATTTTGTTTCTGGGGTTATACACGATACCGTCCAAGTTGTTCCAAATTATTCCTTCGGTAATACACGGGAACTGTAAAACAGAAAATCTAGTTTTAAAAGTGTTCAAGGTGGTTTTTAAATCGCGCAAAGAAAATTTTAAACACCGTCCTACTTCATTCGCAACACCAATATACAATAGTATATAGTAGGTCATCTAATATAACTAGGTTCCTCACACTAGAATCTAGGATGCCTACATCTAATAACCCTTCATGGAATTCCAAGTTTGCTGTATGGGATTGTATAACGCTAAATATGCCGTATAACATCAAATTATTCTTTCGGGAGTGGGTGAAATACACATATCCTTATGTTTAATTAATTCCCCACGAAAACACACTTCCCACATCCGGTGACCCCGGCTATGGGTGTTGCATACTTAAATCCATATCGACAAATGGTAGAGAATTTAATTTAAATATATTTAAAGAGAACTTGAGAATTGTACTTACATTTTAAATTTCGGACTTGGATCGTTACTTCGAGGAAGGTTAAAGAGTTGTAGAATGCCTTATCCTCAAACTGTCTACATCTTTTATACTGTATTGACACGTGAACTCCTAGGGTATGATTGGATTCTAACCACGTCAACGTGGCGTTCTTCTAAAATATGATAGGATTATCGCGATGTTCTGCCATGTAGAGTCAACATGGCGTTAAAAACCCCGAGCCATGACAAGGCTTAGCGATGCGTTCAATTTTCAACTTCAATATCGGAGATAGTATGTGTTCGTATTTACACTTAATTTGCATTCTAAAACATTGTAGGTTGCGAAATTCATGGTTTCTCCTGTCCTCGTGAGGAATCAGGTACACTGTCGTATCTGAAAACTGTACTTTCTTTTTACCGTCTACTTTCATACTTCCCGCTTACTTCGTTAATAAGTCTTTCATATGCTATGACATCTAGTCTTAAGCCTAACTTCCCAAACACGTGACGTGGGTTTCAACCACGATAATTCAAGCCAATTTAAGATATTGACGAAATATAGGGAATTTTCAAAGATATATAATTATTTATTTTCTTTGGCAGATATTTACAATATCATAAGTTAGAACGTAATAAACTAATTCGAGTACGAATTATTGTATGCATTAATTATTATTACACTTTGAAATCCCGCATGCATTTACTTTAACTCGCCTCAAAATCGTAGTATATAAGGAAGTCAAATCCTATATTATAATAACGAGATAAAATCCCTATCAGCGGATCCCTTATCATTGAGACCATGCATTTATTATTTTCTTCAAAAATAAGATAAGACACGCCAACGGGAATAGATAACCCTATCTCAAGTGTTCGACATGAGATTAAACGTCTTCATAAGATTACACGCCAACTTTACCCTATCGGTTCACGCCAAGTCTGACATCACGACATTTCACGCCAATTCTCCCCTATCAGTTCACGCCAATTCCTCACGCCGGTTCACGCCAATTCCACACGCCAGCCCACGCCAATTCCTCACGCCAGCCCACGCCAATTCCTCACGCCAGCCCACGCCAATTCCTCACGCCGGTTCACGCCAATTCCACACGCCAGCCCACGCCAATTCCTCACGCCAGCCCACGCCACTGGGCCAAAGGTAACATATCTTTACTACTAAAGTTACTATTTTCCAACCTATATTTTAGCATCTATTTTCTTATTTATTGTTTTTATTGGTATCAGTTAATTTATTGGTATCGCTTTAATATCGGTTTATTCGAAGGATCGGGTAAAATATCGGTATCGGTACGTATCGGTTTCCCAAGTATCGAATGATATCGGTATCGGTTAAAACTGGTATCGGCCCATTTCTAATGTACAATACTATTTTTTAGAGGTGTAGCTATGTTCAAGTGGTATTATTCATTATTGAGCTTAAAAACGATCAATATAATTTGTTTTTGAATTTTTGAAAATTACCATGTATACGGTAATTTACGCGTTAACACCAAAGGTTCACGCAGTTGCGGGTTTTCTTATCACTAAATTCCCAAAAATTATTAAAGAGGGATACGCTTGAATTCAAATGTCAAAAATAGCTATGCTTAAAATGATTTAAGGAATAAAGTTTCTTAAAACAGTTTAACTAGAATTAAGGTAAGTTATTAACGATTAAAATAAATAATATCAATTATATTTATTTAATTATTTAAGAAAAACCTCTTAATTACGTCTCAACTCGGAGAGGTTTTTTTGGTTTGCCAACTTGCTACATTTTATATAAATTATAATATTAAAAGTTCACGGTATTAAAACCTTCAAAGAGCGGGCTTGACTAATCTGCGGGTCCTCTGAATGTCTGAAATGCAGTCCACGTTAGAAAACCTACTATTTGTAGTATTTAGATTTAGTTCACAAATCATTGCAGGCAACTCTGAAATCAATTGCCTAATATGCAGTACTCTGAAATTCATTGGCTAATATGCAGTACTCTGAAATGCAGTCCTCAAATTATAAATTAATCTCTGAAATAGATCGACTAAAATGCAGTACTCTGAAATGTAGTCCACGAAAATGATTTATTTCAACTCTGAAATTGGTTGACTAAAATGCAGTACTCTGAAATGCAGTCCTAAAAAATTATAATTGCAACTCTGAAATCGGTTGACTAAAATGCCGTACTCGGTTGACTAAAATGCAGTACTCTGAAATGCAGTCCACGAAAAAATTCAACTCTGAAATCGGTTGACTAAAATTGGAAAGATATTTTCAAGTGCTTGTGTTTGTACTTGTACTTGTATTGCCTGGTTCATGATTTAACTATACAAATAAATTTCCACAAATTTGAAAAATATTTTCAAGTATTTGTGTTTGTGATTGTACTTGTATTGCCTGGTTCATGATTTAACTAGGCAATTAAATTACGCCAAATTGGAAAAATATTTAAAAGAGCTTGTGTTTGTACTTGTATTGTCTGGTTCATGATTTAACTACATAAATAAATTACCCCAAATTGGAAAAATATTTACAAGTGCTTGTAATTGTATTGCCTGGTTCATGATTTCACTACTCAATTAAATTTCCACAAATTGGAAAGTTATTTACAAGTGCTTGTTTTTGTACTTGTACTTGTATTGCCTGGTTCATGATTTAAATACTCAAATAAATTTCCACAAATTTGAAAAAGATTTTCAAGTATTTGAGTTTGTACTTGTACTTGTACTTGTATTGCCTGGTTTATGATTTAACTACTCAATATATTTCCACAAATTTGAAAAATATTACAATTGCTTGTGTTTGCACTTTTACTTGTATTGCCTGGTTCATGACTTAACTACTCAAATAAATTTCCACCAATTTGAAAAATATTTACAAGTGCTTGTGTTTGTGCTTGTATTGCCTGGTTCATGATTTAACTACTCAATTAAATTACCCCAAATTGGAAAAATATTTACAAGTGCTTGTTTTTGTACTTGCACTTGTATTGTCTGGTTCATGATTTAACTACTCAGTTAAATTACCCGAAATTGGAAAAATATTTGAAAGGGCTTTTGTTTGTACTTGTACTGACAGTACTGGTATTGCCTGGTTCATAATTTCACTACTCAAATAAATTTCCACAAATTTCAAAAATATTTTCAAGTATTTGTGTTTGTGCTTGTGTTAGTCAACCGATTTCAGAGTTGAAATTATAATTTTTAGGACTGCATTTCAGAGTACTGCATTTTAGTCAACCGATTTATGAGTTGAAATTACAATTTTCTAGGACTGCATGTCAGAGTACTTCATTTTAATCAACCGATTTCAGAGTTAATTTCCTGGGACTGCATTTCAGAGTACTGCATTTTAGTCAACCGTCTTCAGAGTTAAAATTATAATTTTCGACGACTGCATTTTAGAGTACTGCATTCTAGTCAACCGATTTTCATATTATCAGTCTCTGTATTGTATTTTCGACTTTTAATTCGGTAAATTCTAAACAAGACGGCCCAAGGGCTCGTAATAGTAGCCATATCGTACGAGTGAATAGCCCCTCTATACCCTACCCTAACGAGTGGATAAACCCTCTATACCTTACCCTAATGAGTGAATAGCGCTATCTTTTCAATGTTAAAATGATTTACCGTGCATAAAATCAGAGTGAATAGCCCCTCGATTCCCTACTCTAAACAGTGATTAAATTATAACCGTATAAATTTACTTATGCTGTAATTCTAATATTCCGGCGAATCGAAGAACAGATAGTTTTTAGTGATAATCCCCTCGATGAGTTTACAACAGACTTATGCCGATGCACACTTATCGCATCTTATAAATTTCTAACAAGGACTTATGCCCAGAAACTTTTGAAAGAGAAAGTTTAGTTATAGTGATTACGCATTTTAGTGATTATCCCTCGAATTACCTTTAGCAATGCTAAAATGATCAGACGCATAACGCCCATTTAACACTATGTTAGCTCTATCTAAACCCACATTTGAATTAACCGCCAAAACGTTCCAGTCAAACATAACATAGATGACGATAGCTACCGAACGAGAACGAAACACATGAGGAGCGAGGTAGGAAACGGGGAAAATCGTTATCTATTTAATTAGCACATACATAAAAAAATATATATATAAAACCCCAAACATACAAATTCATAAGTATCCGACCCACAGATAAAAATTCAAAAGTTTCCGACCCACAGATAAGAGGTACCCCACCCCACATCACCCCGACATTTTAGAGATAAGAATAAATAATAAAAAATCAAGGTTTCTATCAAGTCTCTATGGTTGAGTGGGTAGAGTGTTTGTCTACTACACCAGCGGCCCGGGTTCGAAACCCGGGTCTGACCTGAAAAAATTTAATTAAAATTAAATCTCTAACCGAGCCCAGTAACCCTATGGGTGGGTTGTGGTAATATAACGTTCCTTTTAAGCTAAAATCTGACGATAACGAAGCGACAACCCCGGCCACTACTACTACTACTACTACGACAGCTCGGGTCAAACTAAGAGCCTATCGTATACTACGATATGGCTAAAAAGGTCGCTTATTTGACGCAAAATTTTCGTATCGCACTTAGCTAGTGACTCTTAGCTAGTAGGTAAGAAACTGTAAAAAAGTCCAATAATTCCGACTTTCCGAGCTACGCAGCTACGATTCCCACGAAAGACCACTGCCATTACAAAAGACGGGGGAGGGCCGCCGACAGGTCCGTCGCCAGGGTCAAATTTAGGTAGGGCCACGGTAGGGCACATATTCGGACGAATGCACCTAAACTATCGATGCGTGTGCCAAGTCTTAACGCGAGATTTTT
>JAEQBA010000047.1:0-227087 GCA_019434445.1 Phalangium opilio | reverse complement strand
GGAAACAAAATAAATGTATACATCAATATTTTGGATAAGGTATAATATTACTTGGGAAGTAAATGAAGATAAACAACAATATTTAGGAAAAAAGCGTAATATTATTTGGTAGGTAAATGAAGATAAACAATAATATTTTGGAAAACGCCTAAAATTATTTGGGAAACAAAATAAATGTATACATCAATATTTTGGATAAGGTATAATAATATTACTTGGGAAGTAAATGAAGATAAACAACAATATTTTGGTAAAGGCGTAATATAATTTGGGAGGTAAATGAAGAGAAAAAACAATATTTTGGAAAAGGCGTAATATTATTTGGGAAACAATATAAATGTATACATCAATATTTTGGATAAGGTATAATATTACTTGGGAAGTAAATGAAGATAAACAACAATATTTTGGAAAAGGTGTAATATAATTTGGTAGGTAAATAAAACAAAAAAAAACAATATTTTGGAAAAGGCGTAATATTATTTGGGAAAAAAATAAATGTCTACATCAATATTTTGGATAAGCATAATAATATTACTTGGCAAGTAAATGAAGATAAACAACAATATTTTGGAAAAGGCGTAATATAATTAGGGAGGTAAATGAAGAGAAACAACAATAGTTTGGAAAAGGCGTAATATATTTGGTAGGTAAATGAAGATAAAAAACAATATTTTGCAAAAGGCGTAATATTATTTGGGAAACAATATAAATGTATACATCAATATTTTGGATAAGGTATAATATTACTTGGGAAGTAAATGAAGATAAACAACAACATTTTGGAAAAGGCGTAATATTATTTGGGAGGTAAATGAAGATACACAACAATATTTTGAAAAGGGCCTAGTACTATTTGAGAGGTAAATGAAGAAAAAAAAAACAATATATTGGAAAAGGCATAATATTATTTGGGAAACAAAATAAATGTATACATCAATATTTTGGATAAGGTATAATATTACTTGGGAAGTAAATGAAGATAAACAACAATATTTAGGAAAAAAGCGTAATATTATTTGGTAGGTAAATGAAGATAAACAATAATATTTTGGAAAAGGCGTAATATTATTTGGGAAACAAATAAATGTATACATCAATATTTTGGATAAGGTATAATATTATTTGGGAAACAAAATAAATGTATACATCAATATTTTGGATAAGGTATAATAATATTACTTGGGGAGTAAATGAAGATAAACAACAATATTTTGGAAAAGGTGTAATATAATTTGGTAGGTAAATAAAAATAAAAAAACAATATTTTGGAAAAGGCGTAATATTATTTGGGAAAAAAATAAATGTCTACATCAATATTTTGGGAAGTAAATGAAGATAAACAACAATATTTTGGAAAAGGCGTAATATAATTAGGGAGGTAAATGAAGAGAAACAACAATAGTTTGGAAAAGGCGTAATATAATTAGGGAGGTAAATGAAGAGAAACAACAATAGTTTGGAAAAGGCGTAATATATTTGGTAGGTAAATGAAGATAAAAAACAATATTTTGCAAAAGGCGTAATATTATTTGGGAAACAATATAAATGTATACATCAATATTTTGGATAAGGTATAATATTACTTGGGAAGTAAATGAAGATAAACAACAACATTTTGGAAAAGGCGTAATATTATTTGGGAGGTAAATGAAGATACACAACAATATTTTGAAAAGGGCCTAGTACTATTTGAGAGGTAAATGAAGAAAAAAAAACAATATATTGGAAAAGGCATAATATTATTTGGGAAACAAAATAAATGTATACATCAATATTTTGGATAAGGTATAATATTATTTGGGAAACAAAATAAATGTATACATCAATATTTTGGATAAGGTATAATAATATTACTTGGGAAGTAAATGAAGACAAACAACAATATTTTGGAAAAGGCGTAATATTATTTGGGAAAAAAATAAATGTCTACATCAATATTTTGGATAAGGTATAATAATATTACTTGGGAAGCAAATGAAGATAAACAACAACATTTTGGAAAAGGCGTAATATTATTTGGGAGGTAAATGAAGATAAACAACAATATTTTGGAAAAGGCGTAATATTATTTGGGAAACAATATAAATGTATACATCAATATTTTGGATAAGGTATAATATTACTTGGGAAGTAAATGAAGATAAACAACAACATTTTGGAAAAGGCGTAATATTATTTGGGAGGTAAATGAAGATAAACAACAATATTTTGGAAAACGCCTAATATTATTTGGGAAACAAAATAAATGTATACATCAATATTTTGGATAAGGAATAATAATATTACTTGGGAAGTAAATGAAGATAAACAACAATATTTTGGAAAAGGTGTAATATAATTTGGTAGGTAAATAAAAATAAAAAAACAATATTTTGGAAAAGGCGTAATATTATTTGGGAAAAAAATAAATGTCTACATCAATATTTTGGATAAGGTATAATAATATTACTTGGGAAGTAAATGAAGATAAACAACAATATTTTGGAAAAGGCGTAATATAATTAGGGAGGTAAATGAAGAGAAACAACAATAGTTTGGAAAAGGCGTAATATAATTAGGGAGGTAAATGAAGAGAAACAACAATAGTTTGGAAAAGGCGTAATATATTTGGTAGGTAAATGAAGATAAAAAACAATATTTTGCAAAAGGCGTAATATTATTTGGGAAACAATATAAATGTATACATCAATATTTTGGATAAGGTATAATATTACTTGGGAAGTAAATGAAGATAAACAACAACATTTTGGAAAAGGCGTAATATTATTTGGGAGGTAAATGAAGATACACAACAATATTTTGAAAAGGGCCTAGTACTATTTGAGAGGTAAATGAAGAAAAAAAAAACAATATATTGGAAAAGGCATAATATTATTTGGGAAACAAAATAAATGTATACATCAATATTTTGGATAAGGTATAATATTATTTGGGAAACAAAATAAATGTATACATCAATATTTTGGATAAGGTATAATAATATTACTTGGGAAGTAAATGAAGATAAACAACAATATTTTGGAAAAGGCGTAATATTATTTGGGAAACAAATAAATGTATACATCAATATTTTGGATAAGGTATAATAATATTACTTGGGAAGCAAATGAAGATAAACAACAACATTTTGGAAAAGGCGTAATATTATTTGGGAGGTAAATGAAGATACACAACAATATTTTGGAAAAGGCCTAATATTATTTGGGAAACAAAATAAATGTATACATCAATATTTTGGATAAGGTATAATAATATTACTTGGGAAGTAAATGAAGATAAACAACAATATTTTGGAAAAGGTGTAATATAATTTGGTAGGTAAATAAAAATAAAAAAACAATATTTTGGAAAAGGCGTAATATTATTTGGGAAAAAAATAAATGTCTACATCAATATTTTGGATAAGGTATAATAATATTACTTGGGAAGTAAATGAAGATAAACAACAATATTTTGGAAAAGGCGTAATATAATTAGGGAGGTAAATGAAGAGAAACAACAATAGTTTGGAAAAGGCGTAATATATTTGGTAGGTAAATGAAGATAAACAACAATATTTTGCAAAAGGCGTAATATTATTTGGGAAACAATATAAATGTATACATCAATATTTTGGATAAGGTATAATATTACTTGGGAAGTAAATGAAGATAAACAACAACATTTTGGAAAAGGCGTAATATTATTTGGGAGGTAAATGAAGATACACAACAATATTTTGAAAAGGGCCTAGTACTATTTGAGAGGTAAATGAAGAAAAAAAAACAATATATTGGAAAAGGCATAATATTATTTGGGAAACAAAATAAATGTATACATCAATATTTTGGATAAGGTATAATATTATTTGGGAAACAAAATAAATGTATACATCAATATTTTGGATAAGGTATAATAATATTACTTGGGAAGTAAAAAAAGATAAACAACAATATTTTGCAAAAGGCATAATATTATTTGGGAAACAAAATAAATGTATACATCAATATTTTGGATAAGGTATAATATTACTTGGGAAGCAAATGAAGATAAACAACAATATTTTGGAAAAGGCGTAATATTGTTTGGGAGGTAAATGAAGGTAAACAACAATATTTTGGAAAACGCCTAATATTATTTGGGAAACAAAATAAATGTATACATCAATATTTTGGATAAGGTATAATAATTTACTTTGGAAGTAAATGAAGATAAACAACAATATTTTGGAAAAGGTGTAATATAATTTGGTAGGTAAATAAAAACAAAAAAACAATATTTTGGAAAAGGCGTAATATTATTTGGGAAAAAAATAAATGTCTACATCAATATTTTGGATAAGGTATAATAATATTACTTGGGAAGTAAATGAAGATAAACAACAATATTTTGGAAAAGGCGTAATATAATTAGGGAGGTAAATGAAGAGAAACAACAATAGTTTGGAAAAGGCGTAATATATTTGGTAGGTAAATGAAGATAAACAACAATATTTTGCAAAAGGCGTAATATTATTTGGGAAACAATATAAATGTATACATCAATATTTTGGATAAGGTATAATATTACTTGGGAAGTAAATGAAGATAAACAACAACATTTTGGAAAAGGCGTAATATTATTTGGGAGGTAAATGAAGATACACAACAATATTTTGAAAAGGGCCTAGTACTATTTGAGAGGTAAATGAAGAAAAAAAAACAATATATTGGAAAAGGCATAATATTATTTGGGAAACAAAATAAATGTATACATCAATATTTTGGATAAGGTATAATATTACTTGGGAAGTAAATGAAGATAAACAACAACATTTTGGAAAAGGCGTAATATTATTTGGGAGGTAAATGAAGATACACAACAATATTTTGAAAAGGGCCTAGTACTATTTGAGAGGTAAATGAAGAAAAAAAAACAATATATTGGAAAAGGCATAATATTATTTGGGAAACAAAATAAATGTATACATCAATATTTTGGATAAGGTATAATAATATTACTTGGGAAGTAAATGAAGATAAACAACAATATTTTGGAAAAGGTGTAATATAATTTGGTAGGTAAATAAAAATAAAAAAACAATATTTTGGAAAAGGCGTAATATTATTTGGGAAAAAAATAAATGTCTACATCAATATTTTGGGAAGTAAATGAAGATAAACAACAATATTTTGGAAAAGGCGTAATATAATTAGGGAGGTAAATGAAGAGAAACAACAATAGTTTGGAAAAGGCGTAATATAATTAGGGAGGTAAATGAAGAGAAACAACAATAGTTTGGAAAAGGCGTAATATAATTAGGGAGGTAAATGAAGAGAAACAACAATAGTTTGGAAAAGGCGTAATATATTTGGTAGGTAAATGAAGATAAAAAACAATATTTTGCAAAAGGCGTAATATTATTTGGGAAACAATATAAATGTATACATCAATATTTTGGATAAGGTATAATATTACTTGGGAAGTAAATGAAGATAAACAACAACATTTTGGAAAAGGCGTAATATTATTTGGGAGGTAAATGAAGATACACAACAATATTTTGAAAAGGGCCTAGTACTATTTGAGAGGTAAATGAAGAAAAAAAAAATATATTGGAAAAGGCATAATATTATTTGGGAAACAAAATAAATGTATACATCAATATTTTGGATAAGGTATAATATTATTTGGGAAACAAAATAAATGTATACATCAATATTTTGGATAAGGTATAATAATATTACTTGGGAAGTAAATGAAGATAAACAACAATATTTTGGAAAAGGTGTAATATAATTTGGTAGGTAAATAAAAACAAAAAAACAATATTTTGGAAAAGGCGTAATATTATTTGGGAAAAAAATAAATGTCTACATCAATATTTTGGATAAGGTATAATAATATTACTTGGGAAGTAAATGAAGATAAACAACAATATTTTGGAAAAGGCGTAATATAATTAGGGAGGTAAATGAAGAAAAACAACAATAGTTTGGAAAAGGCGTAATATATTTGGTAGGTAAATGAAGATAAAAAACAATATTTTGCAAAAGGCGTAATATTATTTGGGAAACAATATAAATTGTCGCGTGGTTTACATCAATATTTTGGATAAGGTATAATAATATTACTTGGGAAGCAAATGAAGATAAACAACAACATTTTGGAAAAGGCGTAATATTATTTGGGAGGTAAATGAAGATACACAACAATATTTTGAAAAGGGCCTAGTACTATTTGAGAGGTACATGAAGAAAAAAAACAATATATTGGAAAAGGCATAATATTATTTGGGAAACAAAATAAATGTATACATCAATATTTTGGATAAGGTATAATATTACTTGGGAAGTAAATGAAGATAAACAACAATATTTAGGAAAAAAGCGTAATATTATTTGGTAGGTAAATGAAGATAAACAATAATATTTTGGAAAACGCCTAATATTATTTGGGAAACAAAATAAATGTATACATCAATATTTTGGATAAGGTATAATATTACTTGGGAGGTAAATGAAGATAACATCAATATTATTTTGAAAAGGTAAAATATTAGTTGGGAAGTAAATGAAGCTAAAGAACAATATTTTGGAAAAGGCGTAATATTATTTGGGAAGTAAATGAAGATAAAGAACGAAAATTTGGAAAAGGCGTAATTTTATTTGGGAAAAATATTTCAGAGAAATGCTTCATTTACTTCCTACACACTATTATGTCTTTTCAAAAATATTGTTTACATTTATTTAGTTTTTCAAATAATAGCACACCGTTCCCAAAATATTATATACACTTATTTAGTTTTTCAAATAATATCACACCATTTCCAAAACATTGTATACATTTATTTAGTTTTTCAAATAATATCACACCATTTCCAAAATATTGTATACATTTATTTATTTTTTTCACACTATCTTAACACACCAAACCTTACCAAAAATGAAATTAAAAATGCATTCACATAATTCCTTGCTAATTTTCACTGATCGTCTAATGTATTTTTCACAATGTATTTACAATTCGACGATGTTAATCTAACCTAACCTAACCAAACCTTGTTTAACACGAATTAATATATTGTAAAATTGAAAGACATTAATGAATGTCAGTGACGCCACCAACTGCTAATTTTTAGGTAATATTGATGTTGTATTTTTACGCTCCTTTATGAATTCCCTGTTACGGGGATTATGGTTGGGGATTGAGTCTAGAGAGCGAGGGGGGGGGGGGTTGTACTTTTTCAAAAATTGGGCGATTATCATCGGGGGTGTTTTATCTTTTAGTGTGTAGTGCTTATGCATTGTTAAAAATATTTTCAAGTTTAAAGTACCGTAACAAATTCGCTATTGTTGTTCTCTCTAATATTTCATTTCGTTGTTATTGTTCTCGATATTGTTGCATTTCGCTTACCTTGTTATCTCTATTATTGAATTTCTCTGTTGTTGTTCTGGCTATTGTTTGTTTTGATGAAATCGACACGCTATTTTAGCATCCGATATTTTATTTACGATATTGTGACCTGATACCATGGAAAACGTGCCTATTTATCGCAGTTGAGAATAAAGGCCGGTGTTGAGGGTAAAAATTGAGAGAAAAAATTTTTTTTAGTCTGCAACACGCGTTTTTGAAAACTAGTCTTTATGTAACTGGAAAGTATCTACATTTATTCCTTAAACCATATTTTTGTCTTGTTTAGCACGACTCCATAAATGTGACAGCATTCTTTGGGTGTGGTCTAAAACGTCTCGTTTCTCTGACTGTAAAATTATTTAGTACTTCTTTTCGAAGTACAGCCCAGGACACGTAAATGAGAATTTTCATAATTTCTCTGGGAGTCTAGGTTTATGCTATTTTCATTTTGTTTCAATTTCATTAGTAAGCCGAACGCGTCAAATCCGGAAACACTATTTTAACCTAATCTCGGATATTACATTACTTTTAATGGCGTTGCTGGCCACGTTCTCTACGTGTTCAAATAAGCTTTTCCCCTTCTCTTTAAAAACGAATTTAAATTTCATTTGTAATTTGTACTTAAAATTTTATGGGTTTTGGGAAACGGACTGTATTTGATATGATTGGCAGCCATAAGGCAGGAGCCAATAAGAACTCGTCCATGAAATAATTTTGATTCCAACGAAAACATTAACATTCACAAAAATTGACGAGGCCTGGCCAGGCCTCACACAGTAGCCTCTCCACCGTGAAACGTTCCAAGATGCCATGTAGAGCCATGTCTGTAACTTTCTTCTCATTTTCCTTGAGAGGCAACGTGAATCACGTGGTTGTCCCCTAAACGCTGTTCTTAATATACTCACACTTTCTATGTCGTAACAAGCATCTTGGAATGGAAAGATAGGTCAATAAGTACACGTATCAATTCTTGGCATTTCTTTCAAATTTAAGGCTCCATTGGTCTATTCTTATGAAACTGCAATCCTCGTGTTTTCCTATGGAATTGTCATTGTAAGGGGGCTTCCGATAAAGCTTAAGCTCATTGTTATTTGGAAACCCAGTTCCATTCTGGGTCAAATCCTTCGCTTTGTCATATTGTAAAAAGGCGCTTGTCGAACAATTGCTTTAAAGATTCGCTCAATAGATATTCGGTTATTTAAAGTAGCCTTAAGCTAAAGAGAGCTCCGTGCTTCCTTCCCCCTTGGCACCTGGGGGAAGATGCTTAGACCGTCGTGAAGGCCGAGGTTTAACAGCTCCGCGTTCTATTTATATAGGTAGAAAATATTTTCCATATTTCTCTTTTTGTGAAAACTCGCTTTGGACGCAGTTTGGGTGAGTTCATCGGCGGCTTTTACTTTTCGAATCGATGAGGTAAAGAGCTGACTAAACGGAAAAACCAATTCCGAACTCACCATTTTTACCGATAAAAGAAATAAAAATAAAGTCGAAACTCTCGCACATTTATCTGGTCTTCTTCCAATCGCAACTACCCAAACAGCGCCCTCTACGTTTAAAGGAAAAGGTATAAAATTGATATATAGATGTATAAACGCTAGTTTTGCCTTGGAACTGACCTCATTCACTAATCGCCTGATTTTACTTTGTCATTTGTTAAGGTACACGAAATAAAGAAGTTCTTACAACTAGACTTATAAATGGGTATCTCGCAAAATTGTGGTATTCTTGAAATACATTTGGTCCTATGGACGCTTTTTAGTAGATAAAGTCCTGACAATTTGCTGTCCAAGCTATCGTTTTCGAGTTAGGTTTGTAGTGTTTTATGGATGACCCCTTATGAAATGAAGTAAGAAACAAGGGCTCGCGTTGTTCGCCAGTTGTCAAAGGTGTCAATTTCAAAATTCGAAAAGAAATATTTAATTTAATTTACGATTTTCTTATTACCCGAATGGCCCTATTCAAGAATATTTCTTCTTTACCTCTAATTATTTTAATATCTCCCTGGCTCAAATTTCATAGTGAATGAAGTTGAATCTTGGCTTTGTGATATTGCACATTTTAGGAATTTTCATTTTTCATCAATAAAAGAGTATTAATGTAGTGAGCGGGTTATGATGGTAGTTGATGAAGGAACCATTCCATTACGCTTATGTCGATATTTTCTTTAGAATGATTATTTTACCAAAGTTATAGCTCTTGCCTGCCCCTCCCCTACTCCCGCTCAATCGCCCATTTTTCTAAAAGGCTATTCTTAACCCGCTTTTCTGACGTTCGATTCAACTAAAGTGCGTTCCAATTTCCTCGCAAGCCCGAAAGTCGTTTTTCAAGTTACCAAAACATACTAATAATAGCTATGTTTTTAAACGAAAGGCTTGTAAGGTTAAACCCCATAGAGATTTTGATACCATTTGGGATAGATTAAAATTATAAAATAACCATTGTGCCAACTACTGACAATTAGAAATTAGAACACATATTTGGAGTGGTGCTTAGATGCGAGGAGCTACGGGAACGTGACATCAATATATTGGTAGTCCAAATTGTGTAGCATGAGCTGAAGTCTTCCAATATGGTTGCCAAAACTAATGTAGGAGATTGGATGGTGTGACGTCACGAGAATTTTCGAAATAGCAGACTATACAGGATACTATAAAAGGGTGGTGGGACTGAACTCCCCACCCACCTACATTTAAACACTGATCACTTTGAAATTAATTTCGAGTGGCCACCAGAAACCATCCTAATTTCTAATGCAACCCCGTGTAATACATGGCTTATACTAAATCACTTTTTTCCGAACTCGGTTACTAAAAGTCACTTTTTTCAAATTCGGTTATTAAAATTAGTTACTATTTGTCACGGTTTTTTGGATTTTTGAGATTTTCGGTTTTTTTATCTTCTCGACCAGATCGTTAAACGTAATATATCTGACTGTATGACGGTTTTAACGGAAAAATAACGAGATCACAGTTGATCAAACCCCAAAATCGTGAAGCTCGAATGTTTAACCAGGGATAGATTTATTTTTTTTAAGACGGAATGCACAACGTCTGGCCTTTACTTCAGTCCGACTCATAGACGAGTATATAGTCCCTTCCTTCAACACGTAACCAAAAAATTAAATTATCTTATTGGCTCACTAAAACTACGTATTGGTGGCGTTGCTGACAAGGAGGGCCAAAAATACGTAATTCCTGTTTTCCTCTGTCGCTATGACTACGACCCGTCTTGCGTTGCAGCGCCCGGAAGCACGGATCGAGTGGGCTATGGTAGTACAGATAAGCGTCATCACAGGGGTTCAAAATGGAGCCGTCTAAAAGCGAGGGTCCGGCAATTATTCGGGAAATGTTTTTAATAGCAATTAAGAGGGTAGTTAGTGAATTTGGTGCCGGTGTTTTGGATTTGGAGTACATCTGTAAGGGTCAAAAGTGTTCGCTAATTCTTTCTTAAGTCAATCATGTCTACTATTCTCATGATTTTGTAAACGAATTTGATGAAGTTAACCTAGGCTTAGTGAAAGGCCAGGAGTTTTGTGAGCTTAGTGTTTGGTTAAAACCTGTTCGTGTTGTAATATCTACGAAAACTTTCGATTTCATTACTCAATTCTAACTCACTTTTAATTTTCTTGGGTCGTCCCCGTTTTCTTTTGTCAGTTGCAAGCCCTATGTCTTGTGTAACTTCCAATTTTAAACAATGTTCTTTCAAAAATTACAATCCGAGCCCATTCCAACTTGGCAGACGACGTTTATTTGACCCGGATATACATACAACGCCATAACGAAAATAAGACCCGCCTCTTCTTTCATACCCCTCCGTCACGGGTATGGGAGTTGTGGACTTGGACGCGCACCCGAATAACCCTGTTACCCATTCCGTCTTAAAAAAATAAATCTATCCCTGGTTTAACTTAATATTTAAAATCAATCCAATTCAAATGAATGTTTTCTTTTTGATTTAAAACGACACCAATTGCTTTGCATTCTGAGCTGTGTTCCAAAATGGTTTAATTGAATTTCGCCGTTGACCGAGTATTAAAGTAGAGAGCTGAATGGTTCATTTTGAAGGAATCTAGAGAGAAACCGAGGTTTGGCGTGGTGAACATCATGTTGGACACTAAGAAAGTCTTTAATCAACTCCCATCGCTTGCCACACTTTCTCATATTTCTATTTTCCTTTTGGTTATGCAATATGTTTTCAATGACACCCACTATTATTAAAGGATATATCGAGCAAACATAGAGGTACTTTTAAAAAACTCATCGGGACAAAGTTTATCATCTAAATCTTCGAGAAAATAACATAATAAAGTTTTGTTTATGAGTAAGGCAAGATTTCCGCTGACCAACATGGCTTTGGTTCAATCGACCCCTGAAGAGGTACAGAAAATAGGTATAAGAACCAAGGAGTAATATATTACGCTTTTAGAGCTTCCCATTTTCTCGTTTCAACACTAAACTAGTATGATAGAGAAACAAGACGGCCCAAGGGCTCGTAATAGTAGCCACATCGTACGAGTGAATAACCCCTCTATACCCTACCCTAAAGAGTGGATAACACCTCTATACCCTACCCTAAAGAGTGGATAACACCTCTATACCCTACCCTAAAGAGTGGATAACACCTCTATACCCTACCCTAATGAGTGGATAACCCCTCTATACCCTACCCTAATGTGTGGATAACACCTCTATACCCTACCCTAAAGAGTGGATAACACCTCTATACCCTACCCTAATGAGTGGATAACACCTCTATACCCTACCCTAATGAGTGGATAACCCCTCTATACCCTACCCTAATGAGTGGATAACCCCTCTATACCCTACCCTAATGTGTGGATAACCCCTCTATACCCTACCCTAATGTGTGGATAACCCCTCTATACCCTACCCTAATGTGTGGATAACCCCTCTATACCCTACCCTAATGAGTTGTTCAGAAGTATCCGACCCCAAAAGATACAAGTTCAGAAGTATCCGACCCCAAAAGATACAAGTTCAGAAGTATACGACCCCAAAAGATACAAGTTCAGAAGTATACGACCCCAAAAGATACAAGTTCAGAAGTATCCGACCCCAAAAGATACAAGTTCAGAAGTATCCGACCCCACAATTAAGAGGGCTTCGCCCCCATCCTCGACTCTTGAGACACATTTGAATTAACCGCCAAAGCTACCGAACGAGAACGAAACACACGAGGAGCGCAGTAGGAAACGAGGAAAATCGTTATCTATTTAATTAGCACATAAATAAAAAGAAAATAAATATAAAAACCTAAAAGAAAAAAAATCAGAAGTGTCCGACCCCACAGATAAAAATTCAAAAGTATCCGACCCCACAGATAGAGAGGTACCCTCCCCCCATCCCCGACACTTTAGAGATAAACTTAAGGATAAAAACTCGACTGTTCTATCGAGTCTCTATGGTTCAGTGGTAGCGAGCCTTACTGCTGCGCCAGCGACCCGGGTTCAATTCCCGGGTGCGACGTGAAAACATTTTAATTAAAATAAAATCTTTAACAGAGCTCAGCTACCCCTATTTTTGGGTTTAGGTACTATCGAGTTCCTTTTAAGCTAAAATATAACGATAACGATAGCGAAAACTCCGGATACTACTGTTACTACGGCTCGGGTCAAACTAAGAGCCTCATCGTATACTACGATGTGGCTAAAAAGTGATACTACGGCTCGGGTCAAACTAAGAGCCTCATCGTATACTACGATGTGGCTAAAAACCATTTATATTGAAATTCATCTTTACGGATATAAATAGGAAGTGCGTGTCACGCTTATTAGGATATTTTTAATATTAGCAATGAACACACAGCACTAAGGTAGGAGTGGTTTTTCGGTGGACAGCTTTAAAAGGTTTTCCTGGAAAAAAGAAGATAGGGAAAAGAACGAGAAAAGAATTTGGCGTTAGAAAAGAAGGTAATGAGCAGATCGTAGCCTAGATTTGGAGAACTGAAGAAGAGCCATTTGGAATCCATTTGGTGCAGCTTTTATCTCTCGGCTCACCAATGAACACCAACGGTAGCTTTAGCCAAGCTGAAACCAACCCACGTCGTTTGCCCATACAAAAGTATTACTATACCTGCACGAGATATCGTGGACCTATCTTTACTTTTCGCTTCGGAGACTTTTCTAAATGTAGCCACTCGATTTTAGTCCGGAAGCCTTTTCTGTTCTCTTGGCCACCGAAGTAAGTCGCGCTAATTTCAAATACTCGTTTAGTTCATGCTTGACCTCATTTAAATGAAAGGTATTAGTAAAGACAAATAGAATAACAAAGTGAAGCACTATGGATGCACGAATGCGAGCATTCCATAGTGACGATTATTTAAGTCTAGACCTCTTTCTGTCAACCTTCTTTGGGAAACTAATCAGCACTCGTCTTACCGGGAAAGGGAAGAAGATGGAGAGGTTGGGTTTAGCGGGACTGACCATTGGTACCAGAGTCAAATAGAACTGGATGGATAAAAGTTTAACATAGTGTCCAATATGAGTTTACGAAACAAAGTCTCCACTCTCTAGTTTCTTTGTTCGACCAATCAGCATTGTACTTTATTGAGTCATTCGGTGCCTGAGAACATTTTTATTTGCTGTTGATAATAGATTTCGCACGGCAAATATGGTTGCTAAATAAAACTCTTTTTCCCACGTGCTCGACTCTATTATTCATCGGTATGTTTTGCTCAAACATGTTATTTTGCCATTTTCAAGCAATTTTTTTACCTATCATACCTATATCGGTTAAATAGCTTGGTACCATCCTAAAGGCAATACTATTTACTCTGATGGATTTGAAAAAAGAAATTTAACTTAAGCTGATTGTTTCGACAGTTTAGAATATGAACTGTGTCAAAATTTTCTTATTGAGGCAGAGGCTTGTGTACTTAACGTTTATCAAATGCGTCGTTAGTGAAGACCTCCACGAAGAATTAAAAGTGATTAACTCATTCTGTGATGTTATTTGCACTTTGGGGTCGAAGTTACTTACGATAAATATAATTGTTTAAGAAGAAACACTGGATTTGTTTGCATTAAAGATATATATAAGAATAGTAGCGTTATCTTATTTTGTATCCTTTTACCGGGAAATATATTATAGATGACCACGAGCATCGCATCAGACATTAATATGGTTTTTAGCCAAATCGTGGTATACGATGAGGCTCTTAGTTGACCCGAGCCGTAGTAGTAATAGTAGTAGTAGTTGTGGTCGGAGTTTTCGCTTTCGTTATCGTTATATTTTAGCTTAAAAGAAACTCTGCTGTTACCACAACCCACAAATAGGGGTAACTGGGCTCGGTTAGAGATTTAATTTTAATAAAAAAATTTCAGTTAGCAGCCCGGGTCGCTCACGCAGTAGAAAGACATTCTACCACTGAGCCATAGAAACTTGATAGAAACCCCGAGTTTTTGTCGTTTAGTTTTATATCTAAAATGCCGGGGTGATGTCGGATACTTTTTACCTCTCCGAGTGAAGTATGTCACGGAGAGGTTCTAACTTCGACGTGTCTGTCTGTGTGAGTGTTTACAGGCTACTGCTCCATTGCCTGTCTAACACCACCAGCCTCTGGTCTTTGTCCATCCCACATGGACACCAGTCTGTACACACTGGCTTCAAATCATAATCATCTGCTGCTCTTTGCCCATCCCACATGGACACCCGTCTGTACACACTGGCTTCTAATCACAATCATCTGCTGCTCTTTGCCCATCCCTAATGGACACCAGTCTGTACACACTGGCTTCTAATCACCACCGTCATCTGCTCTTTGTCCATCCCACATGGACACGAGTCTGTACACACTTGCTTCTAAGCACCACCATCTTCTGGTCATTGTCCACACATAGACACCAGTCTGTACACCTACCCATGGACAGGCATCCCGTGTTAAACCGCAGTTTTCAAATTGAAACGCGTTGCACGCGCCCTCGTGTGTCGGCGGGCCGTAATATATCTCCACAAGTGACACGTATTATATTTCGTCTTATAAAGTAACCCAGAGTTATATTTACTAAGCTATTATAAATATAACGTTTAATAATCTTTAATGAGATAAACTAAAATTATACGAATGATAAAAGTTTTCTCACTTTGTCACATTTATAAGATTTTAGGCATCTATTGACGCCTATTAGGCTACTGTTCTCGAGGGAGCGAGAAATAATATTTTTCACGTGAGTCTGTTTGTGGAGGTGAATTTCCAGTAGCCGCCACCGCAGCGCTTTCGTCAGGCGTTACACTTTTCTAACCTAGCTCCCTATCCTCATGCCTGTCCATGGGTAGGTGGTCTGAGAACACACCACTTCTAACGAATATGCCGATGACTCTGCACTACTAGTATCAAATGGCAATCTACTGGAGGCTATTGACCATATGGAATCTGATATTAAAAACATCAAAAACACACTACTCTCTAAGGGCCTTTTATTAAATGAATCTAAAACCAAATTTATGGTTTTTAGTCCAAACAAAAATGTAAACAAGCAAGCATTGACTATCCAAACTATATGTGAAGGAACAATAGAAAGAGTATCCACATATAAATATCTAGGGATTTGCTTGGATGAAATGCTAACGTGGAATTACCACAGATTATGTAATTAAGAAAATTCAAACGCGTATCTGGCTTTTAAAACCACTTCAGACAAACCTTAATTACGATACATTAACATTATTATATAGCGCAATTATTAGACCCATTTTTGAGTATGGCGACATTTTTTATAATACTGCTTCTAATTCTAATTTAAAAAGACTGCAGATAATGCAAAATAATTGTGCTAGATTAATTATGAAACAGCCAAAGAAATCGTCCGCCTCATTAGCGAGGAAAAGTGCTAACATCATTGAGTTGAATTTAATTTATATAAAAAACCTATTAATACTGATGTTTAAAATTAAAAACAAAATGGTGCCCCAATATATTGTCGAACGGTTCCCTCCACATGAACATTATAAAGATACTAGAGCTAACTAGTGACACCGACTTTGTGGTTGAAAATTTCCCATCAAAATTCAGGAATAAGAGTGTAATGCACAATGGAATTAAACTATGGAACGAATTACCTAGGGCTATCAAAAAATTGGATAATATTACTAGTTTTAAAAATGAATTAAAATTTATCTCTCCTTATAACGAATAACGCACTACGTTTGTGAAATTTTAACTTAATTATAGGACCCTTTCGTAAATAAGATATTATCTTAAAACGATATCCTGAATAAAGCATTTATTTATTTATTTCATTTATATCATGGCGTATATATCGTGTTATCGCGCTGACAGGTGAAAACGTAGTTGTTCTGGTTTGGATGAGATAATTAACTGCCAAATTTTTAAGCATGGGCGAATACTCGAGTAACACGAATAACTCGATCGAATATCGAGACGAATAACCGTCTCGATATTCGATAAGCCCCATTTCGGGTATTCGAACGAATATCGAATAGTGAATTTTACTATTCGGGCCTACTATTCGTCAAATATTCGACTAACTATTCGTTAAATATTCGATTAACTATTCGAGAAAACAAAAATATTAACCCTAAAAATGTTTTATAAAAGTAATGGCAGTTACACTTTTTAATGTATAAGTTTCTATGGGAAAATAGGCCTGAAGTGCTACTACTCTATAGCGTGTGAAAGTTTGTCTGTGGACCGTTTTTTCTTTTCTTCTTTTTTCCCACGCTTTTTATTGGCCACTTAGACATTTTTGGAGTAAATAATTAATAACATTAATAAACGAAAGTTAGAAATACTTGTCATCTCGGTACTAATTCTAATTGCATCTAAATTCTAAATATAATTTAAATTGATTTTAATCCTTCTATTTCTAGGACTATTCGATAACTATTCGATAAGGGCAATTTTAAGTTAAGCCTAATTATTCGATATTCGGTTCCCAAACAACTATTCGTCTCGGTATTCGATAAGAAAATTTTTCACTATTCGATATTCGTCTCGACAGTCAAAAACTGGTATTCGCCCATGCTTACAAATTTTAAATTCAATTTTGGATATTTTTGGTTAGAAAAGGGAGCGTGTTTACAAGTTATAGGTAAACGTTATAACGCGGGATAATCTTTGGTACTCAAATATTTGCTTAAGATTTTAAGGAGTGTTTGCCTTTTCGTAAAGCTTGAAGAATTTCCTTATAAAATATTCAACGTAATCCTCAAAGGACAGCGTTTCCCTATAAGTAACCTATAAGTAACGTAACAAGAATAAGTAACAAATGAATTCAAAATTATTTTCACCGACCAAACTTGCCCATTTTTATTTTACAATGAAAACTAACTCTTTTAGGAGCTACCCCTTGAGATTGAGGAAGATCCAATAGATATAAACAACTTCCACGGAATAATATGAACATTACGCTTTTAGAGTTGCCAAAGTTCCCTTTTGAATGACAACAATCCCTATCTACAGCAAACCATACTTATTGCTATTACATTACTCATGGTTTCAGGATTGCTTGCTTTAAATATTAAGGCGATAAAAAGCATTAATTCCACATTTTTCTACGGCAAAGTTTTAAAAGGCAAACAAATCAGATCTTGTTCCCAAAGAAATCTCTATAGAGTTAAAATTATGTTCAAGAAGATTTTTCCCTGGATTTTGAATATTTTTAAATGAAAACGTTTTATTATATATTAAGAGAGATCGCAACAAAACATAATCATCTCAACTAATTAACCGTCCTATTTTTCATCACAATTTAATTGTGTATTAATCCACATTAACTCTACTGAGTGCCAGTGAACAGCATTGTGGTTTGTTAGACACTAGTGGCAATTTAAATTTAGTTTATAAATAATAAAAATAATTTAAACATAATAAATCTTTGAATTATACCAAAGACTAATAAGCAGACTTACAAATAATCCGTAGTGTTAGAGATTTAAAGAAAGAAATATTAAAAATGACAAGAATAGAAATTTTTTATATAATCTTATTGTAGTAAAATTTAATTCGTTTTTACTAGTTCCTACATTAGCTAATTAACCCATGAAAACAAGCATATATTATATTAGTTAGTCGAGTTATCGTTAAACTGACTGAACATTTAAAGCAAAAGAATTTTTTTCACAATACAACAAGCATTACGAAAATATAAAGGGACAACATCCTGTAGACGTCTTCTCATTGGACAATCGTGTTCAAGGTGGGGCTGAAATATTTCTACAAGTGTTCAATAGAAAATAAATGTAAAACTCCTCCTCCTTTACCCCGTTATCCCCCGTTAACACCCGAGGAACTTCAATTAAAACATTTATGATTAATACGAAATATTAAATGAAAAATATGGATCAATTTTGCTTTAAAAGTTAGATCAATGAACTCAAATAGCGGAGAGTGTAGTGTTGTGCTCCATATATGAGAGAAGAGATCCGTGGTTTGATTATATTAACCATAACAAGGATCTAAAACATCATAAGCATATCATACCACCCGCCCCATTTGAATAAAACGCGCCTCGGTAAAACGTCTCGTTGATAATGGACTGACGCATCTACTAATGGAGAGCCCCAATATAGAGAGAGATATGAAAATAGGCCAATACGTGATCCCTATTTCCCACGGCTGTCGAAGCTTAATAGAGTTAAACTTTAAAGAGTATAAAACCGTCCATCAACCTATAACAAATATCACTTTAGTCCAAGTTTTGACTAACAAACGTCACTCTATCTTTTTAATACGGGATATTTTATAGTTATTAAAGCCGATCAGTAATATAATTTATCTGCAAGATGTATTCCAACAAAATGTTTCGCCTCTTTGCTGTATTCACTATTGCCATTCTTGTGCTAGAGCAGTTAGCGAATTTACTTGCTGGTAAGTGAGCTCTAATACAGCCTTGATTTTAAAATGCTTATTTACGTCAAATAACACCTAAATGAAAGTAGAAAGATTTGGAAATCTTGTTTGAAAAATGGGAACAACTTCAAACAGGGGTTAGAAAAATGGCAACGAGGTTAAGAAAATGGCCACAAACCGACTTAGACTTTTACTTGCTCAAATAATTGATACTATACAATAAGAAAACAAATATAGTTATATATGCGGTTTTAATTGTAATTGGAAAGTATTTCTATTGAAATTTTTAATTTACTTATCTTTTACACGCACCTTTTAATTCGCAATGATTAGTCGGACGTAAGTGAAATTGATCTTTATCATTAAAGTGCGTAAAAACGCGGGAGAAACTTTAATTTTATCTTTTACACGCAATTTTTAATTCACAACGATAAGGTTTAAGTAAGTGAAATTCATCTTTTTCATTTATCACGTGAAACGCGGAAAAAACTTAAATTTTAATTATCTTCTACACGCACCTTTTAATTCACAATGATAAGCTCGGTTAAGTAAGTGAAATTCATCTTTTTCACTAAAAGCGTAAAAAAAGGGGAGAAAACTTTAAATTTAATTATCTTTTACACGCTTTTCATGCGCAATGTTAAGCTGAGTTGCGTAAGTGAAATTCATCTTTTTCACTAAAAGCGTAAAAAAAGGGGAGAAAACTTTAAATTTAATTATCTTTTACACGCTTTTCATGCGCAATGATAAGCTGAGTTGCGTAAGTGAAATTCATCTTTTTCATTGAGTGCATAAAAAGGGGATAATATACCATCAGAAATATATTAATTTTGAAATAGTGAAAATAAATTGATTGTTTAAAGATGTAGCAAGACTAATAAAATTAACACGGGGACATAATTATTCCTTTTAACTGTATGCATTCCTTGCCAAACTTTAATCAGAAGTAAGATGAGACTAGTCTCATCTCACTTCTGTATTTATTTGGAGTAGGGCTTCTTCACTATTTTCCAATTTTCAACAATTAATGTATATACATTATTTTTCACGCTCCTTTGATTCAGTTAGAGGTAAGCAAAGTTTACATTCTTTTTAGACTAGGTACAAATACTAATATCGTAATACGTGAATCGAAAGCGCCTCATTTTATACATGACGTGTCTTGTACGCCCACGCACTACTATGGCTAACTCAGGGTTCATACAACCTTTGGAAAACTGATTTCCCTGACATTCCCAGCGTTATTTCCCATATTTTTCCCTGATATTCCTAGGTGCAAGGCGAGGGGCTACTCACTTCCCCAAAAAATGTACACCAGATTTCGTATTTCCAAATATTTCCAAAAATTTCCGATTTATTTCTATTATTTTCGTATTTCTTTATTTCCCGATATTTCTCCTAAAATTTCCAATATTTTCACGATATTTCCTTTAAATTTCCAATATTTCCATTATTCCTTCGTATTTCAAATATTTCTTAGTATTTCTAATATTCCTTCGTATTTCAAATATTTCTCAGTATTTCTATTATTCCTTCGTATTTCAAATATTTCTCAGTATTTCTAATATTCCTTCGTATTTCTAATATTCCTTCGTATTTCTAATATTCCTTCGTATTTCTAATATTCCTTCGTATTTCTAATATTCCTTCGTATTTCTAATATTCCTTCGTATTTCTAATATTCCTTCGTATTTCTAATATTTCTGATTAATTCTATTATTTAATAGCATTTTTGATATTTCTAATTCTCTCAACCATCATCATAACAATAATCTACAACCTATACGGTTAAATGAAGTTGGAATCGTTTTTAAAAGACGACTTTCGAATTCAAAGATACCTGATTTTCTGATTATAAAAGTTTTCAGTATTAATATCAATTCAGTTCAAAAAATTTTCTTAGTTCCATTGTTTAAAGATTTCATTTGTTTCATAAGTTCATAAGATATGTTCCATAAGTTTGTCACTGGTAATTGAGAGTTTCTCACGAAGTAACGTAGGTGAAACGTCATATATTCTCGTAAAGTGACGCCTGGTGAAGCTCTGTCAAAGGCTTAGTAAAATGAACTGTAGAACCGAGTGTAGTCAGTTCTTGCATCGTTCTCGAACTAGCTCTCAGTAATTCTCTAGCATTACGAAGTTAAGGAAGTGTCATACTTATGGAACATATCTTATAAACTTATGGTATTTTTTATTTATTATGCTTCCATATTAAATCCAAAACATATATTAGTATTTAAGAAAACTAATTAGAAACAATCTGAATTTCAAATGTAAAAGAATCCCGCTGCAACTTTGGATAATATCATAAGTTTATAAGATATGTTCCATAAGTATGTCACTACCTATACTTCGTAATGCTAGAGGTTTAATGAGAGCTAGTTCAAGAACGACGCGAGAATTGACTACACTCGGTTTTGCAGTCCATCTTTCTATTTAGTCTATACTAAGCCTTTGATAGCGCCTCACCAGGCGTCGCTTTACGAGAATCTATGACGTTTCGCCTACGTCACTTCATGACGAGCTCTCATTAACCAGTGTCACACTTATGGAACATATCTTATAAACTTGTGATAATATCTCAACTTGTGACGTCACACGTTACATAAAGCAGACGACGCTTCAAGGCCGCCCAAAACTTTTCTCAAACCGAAGACGGATCGAGACCCCCTTAGGCATAACCAGGGTATTTTCTGAATCACGAACTAACAAACCTTTTAGAGTAGCTCAGTGAAATCAATCGTAAATCAGTGAAATCACTATACAAAGCAGTCAAATCAAGAAATCATCAAATCATTAAAATCACTATGAAATCAATCGTAAATCAGTGAAATCACTATACAAAGCAGTCAAATCAAGAAATCATCAAATCATTAAAATCACTATGAAATCAATCGTAAATCAGTGAAATCACTATACAAAGCAGTCAAATCAAGAAATCATCAAATCATACAAATCACTACCAAATCATTCAAATCACTAGCAAATCATTCAAATCCTCGACAAATCATTCAAATCCTCGACAAATCATTCAAATCGTCGACAAATCATTCAAATCCTCGACAAATCATGCAAATCGCACCAAATCATTCAAATCCTCGACAAATCATGCAAATCGCACCAAATCATTCAAATCACTACCAAATCATGCTCGCACCAAATCATTCAAATCCTCGTTAAGTCACCAGTCATTCAAATCGTACAAATCTTTCAAATCATTTCCAAATCCTTCAAATCAACATAAATCGAATCGAAATCATCGTAAAATCGTGAAAATCACTCCCAAATCATTCAAATCGGCTCCAAATCAGCAAATCAGTCAAATCATTCTTAAATCTTTGAAATCATCAAAATCGAGAAAGATTTCAAATCTCGTACGCTCTCATGAGTAATGACGGCCCCCTTGAGCTCGCCTCCCTCAGAAAATGCTGAGGAAAGTACAAATCTCTGCTTTACCAAGATTTCGCCATATTTCCCCGAATTTCCGATGATATTTCTCATTATTTCCGATATTTCTCATTATTTCCGATATTTCTCATTATTTCCAATATTTCTCATTATTTCCCAATATTTCCCATATTTCCCTATATTTCCGATATTTCCCTATATTTCCGATTTTTCTCATTATTTCCCAATATTTCCGATATTTCTTATTATTTCAGATATTTCCCTATATTTCCGATATTTCCCTATATTTCCGATATTTCCCTATATTTCCGATATTTCTCAATATTACGATATTTCTCGAAATATTGAAATATATTTCTTAAGGCTTGTACACCATATTTCGTAAGTGGCTAGCCCCTCGGATTTTTCGAAATCGTTACTATCCTGGGTTTTCCCGACCAAGCCCAAGCCAGTTACGATCATTTCGTTTTAAGAAAGTTTTGGGAGTTTGGGTATATTTCTATGGAGAGAGGATGATCTGCTGGACGCGAGTCGTTTCCAAAAACTGGGACTTCCGAAATATCATTCAATGTTAGGGGGGCTTCCTGGTTTATTTCCTCAAGAGGAAGTTGTTGCGCCTTCCTTTTTCAGATAAAATAACTTCCCTCTTCCGTTATCCTTCTCCAGACATAAATCATAAATCTCTTGAAGAGGAAAACGACCCACTCTCTCTTTTTTCAGGCACCTAATCGGTTAAACTTCAAAAATAATGATCCGCCACCCACCGGAAATGACGATGGCCCCTTGTCAAATTCCTTCCATTTTTAACAACTCTGGAAACGTCATCCGCCCACAACGGGGTTCGGTAACGTATTTGCATTTTATAACTATTATAGGATATACGTTCGTGAATATCCTTTTTTTTAGTACAATAGTACATTAGCTTTTCTCCGGAACCACATTTTCTACATCCACGAATCTTTTCAACAGTGAATTATTAGGTTATTGTTACATAAAGAAATGGGAGTTTTCTTTAATAAATAATACAGCTAGAACCACGGAAAGGAACAGTGTGAACTAGGCCTGTTTGCAAATCCATCCAACATCGAAGTAAGTATCGTTTTCAGATCGTTAAAGCAGCCGGATTAGCCCACAGTAAGCTCAGAAACTCGTCCATGGTGAAGGTTGCATGATTTTGCTTCGAATATATACAATTTAATCATATTAAAAAATGTTCTTTGAATATTAAATCGTGTAGATTAAGTGCGTATTTCAAAGATGTGTAATCTTAGCAAATTGGTGGTGTTTGTTTGTTTGCATGAATATAGTATGTAGGTACAGTCGCGATCAAAAGTTTCCGGCCGTTTTCATTCGGTCGCCATATTTCTTCTATAATAGCTAGAGCGACGAGTAAGACGTTTTTGGAAAGGCTGAACCCTTGAAAACCCGATGCCATCGAAATTAATAGAAAATCTTGAAAGGAGCACGAGCAACACACGAATGTGTAAATTATCGCAAAATGACGTCACGAAATATTTTTTCGAATCTGTTGAACTTCAAAGAATATTAAGGAAATAGTGACGCAAAAAACACTTTTTCATTAATTATAATTAAATTAGAGTCAACCCGACTATGCTTAAGCTATAGCTGGGAAAAACAAGTTGGGCCACACCGTATTAAAATCTAGCTTCACCCTAGAACGTAAACTTATACAATTGTAATGGAAATGTTCACTAGTTGTCTAAATCGCGGATATTTGTTTAGACATGTGAAGGTGGAAGGGTAGACTAATGGGAGACGTCTGGAAACTTGAATTTCGTTTCGGTGGCGCTTATTCACGTTTTCGACATTTAAGTCTCAAAGAGTCATGTTGGTAGGTGATTCGCAAATTTGAGAATCATCCACGCTTTGGATAACTGAAGGAGAATTGAGTGCTTACCGATTCATGATCGACAGTGTTTCATAATGGCTGGTTGCTGATCGGGGTTTCTAGACAGCCGGACAGAATCTGAATGATTTTGTTTGGGTGACTACTGTTCAATAACAGTGATAGAACTGGACAGGGCGAATGTTTATAGAATGGTGTAATTGACGAAGGACGTTCAATGTCGGGGTTGGGCAGGGAATGTGGAGTTGTGGCTGATATTGATCCTCAGCATGACAAAATATGCACACGGCAACGTTGAAACCTCATTGCCAGCTTTTTTTGCCAGGGAAAAACTATAAGGTAGGACACGTGTAACACGTGATATTATTTAAGCAGACAGTGTCTGTTGCATTTGGACAACCGCCATTTGTTTCTGGAGCGCCTAGAATGTTGTTGCGCAAAGATAGGGCAAAATTTGCATACCCGCGCGCGTTCAAGGTTACTTGCCATATCAACAAGAAAAGTCGAAAGCACTCTCGCATTGTGTTTGTAACGCATAAGAGAATTTAGAAATAAGAGAGAAGCAACGGTTTTAGGTTTTTACCGGCTTTACGTGTTTTTCTCTTCGCATTGAGTTCCGATTTTAATGTTTTTTGCCTTAGACAATATAAAGAAGGAATAGAAGATAGACCAATTTTTTAAAGGTTTACTGTTAATTTCAACCTCTCACGGCTTATACAACTCTGCTGCTGGAAAACGACTCTTTTACTGCTTAAGAAACTGTGTTTCACGTTTTTACCAGTGGGCAGCTGTCCGAATCGTGCAGGGCGGCTGAGCTGTTCTCAAACAAATTACCTTGAAAGATAATAGGCCTATTTCATGTTTTTATAGTTTGACCTTTCAGAAACAGTACGAATCTGTTTGAAAGAGTATAGTGTTGAATCGCCTCTAGATGGGGTAGATTTCCCTTTTCGAAGCCCGATTTTTCCTCGTTAATCTTTATTATTTGCCTACTAAATTTTCAATTGTTAGGCAACAACTAGACTGTTGTCAAAGCTACTTTAATTAAGGATATAGATAAATTTCAAAAGGAGGTTCTTACGCTGTTGCAGAGTTGTAGGGTTGAGTTTCCGCTGGTTGAGTTTCCGCTGGTGTAGTATTCCGCTTTCAAAACGGATCTCTTCTTACAAGTCAGTCGCGGGTCCTTTTGACAGGCCTTTTTATGTTTATCAGTAGGGTGTTTCCGTGGTTCAATGATTAGAAGAAACGGTGATAATAACGTTAGCCGAATCGAACTCTATTCGGTTTCGGCAGAAATAAAGTGGCCGCTATATTTTTATATTGCAAATGTGTAAAATCAGTTTGGTGGAATCTGTTTTAATTAATTAATTCCGGTTCTGTGGGCATGCTTTATTTAAATATAGACAGAAAAAATAACACAGTTGGAAAATAATGATAATTTTTATTCAATTTTATTTTGTTTTCTACTTCAAAGATAATCATTCGGCACATTTTAAAGGAATCAGTGTTAATAATTAACTAATATTACAATTTATACTTAATATTGCGAACAGTAACTGCCATTATCGAATACTTCTCTTACTCGATTGGGCATTGACTCATTGTAGGATTGGAATAATTCCGCCTTCAGCTTTAGATCTCGCCAAGCATTTTGCACAGCCTCCAACAACTCTTGGACATTTCTCACGTTTCTGTGATCAATAACACGAACCATTTCCGCCCAAAGATTCTCAATTGGATTCATGTCGCATCCCTTAGCAGGCCAATTCATGACCTTCAAATAAAATAAACAATTAACTACAAGGTCGCAATGACGAATTGATTTAAATACTTATACAAAAGTAAACAACATATTTTACTCTAAATCCATGGATTTCCCTAAGCCTTTCCAATGCTTGGGTTGCGATTCTTGCCGTGTGAATCGGGGCTCTGTCGTGCATAAAGTCGAAGTCCCCGTTCGGAAACCTTTCCAGGATGCTTGGAAGGCCATCGTTCTCCAATAACTCGACATATCGTTGCGCGGTATTTCTCCCTTGGATGTCATCAAGACATCCGGAGTTAGCTGCCGATAGCCAGCCCCAACAGTTTACGGAAAACCGACCGCTTCTTTGAACCTCGGTTACGGAGGGTTCGTCGAAGCGAGTACCGATTGGTCTTCTAACCCAGATCTTAAATATAAAATATTGACTAATGCTTAAACTATTATTCTAATTACTCGTTAAAAACACTCATTACCTGGCCATTGTGCCCGACAACGAAGCGTTTTTCGTCCGTGAATGTCACTCGCGCCCACTGCTCGGGTGTCCAGTTTAAATGGTCTCGTGCAAATTCTAGTCTCCCTCGTTGGTTTTCTGCGCTTAGCTTCTCTTTCTTGCAGGCAATGCGTCCGTGAAGGTCATGCCTGATCAACTCCCTTCTCACAGTTGGTAAGGACGCTTGGAGTTCTAGTTCCGTTCGCAGGCCTCTGGCTGTCGAGATGGTTGCGCTCTACTGGTTTTAACTAGACGACGCGAATCTCAGGCAGACAAAACCTTAGGCCTTGCGGCGCGTTCCAAGTCCGCCCCGCCATTAAACTCATTGTTGCGGAATCTATCTACCCACGTAGCTACTGCAGCGCGGGAAACGTTCAACTGCTTTGCAATTAATCTATTTGAAAATCCTTGTTGATGCAACTCTACTCTCTGACGCCTTACTTCAATTCGATCGCCCATTTTTCGCGTTAGGATTCCACGATTGAACTGTGATGTATCATGGGTTTCATTCGCTTTTATACTTAAATTTTCTTACTAGTTTTTTATTGCTTAGTTTTTAGGTAAAACATTAGCTGTATTTATTCCGTTGCCAATTGGCCAGGAATAAAAAATTAGTAAAAAAATTGAAGTATAAAAGCGAATGAAACCCATGATGGATCACAGTTCAATCGTGGAATCCTAACGCGAAAAATGGGCATTATTAAGTATAAATTGTAATATTAGTTAATTATTAACACTGATTCCTTTTAATGTGCCGAATGATTATCTTTGAAGTAGAAAACAAAATAAAATTGAATAAAAATTATCATTATTTTCCAACTGTGTTATTTTTTCTGTCTATATTTAAATAAAGCATGCCCACAGAACCGGAATTAGTTAATTAAAACAGATTCCACCAAACCGATTTTACACATTTGCAATATAAAAATATAGCGGTCACTTTAATTCTGCCAAAACCGAATAGAGTTCGATTCGGCCAACGTTATTATCACCGTTTCTTCTAATCATTGAACCACGGAAACATCCTACTGATAAACATAAAAAGGCGGGTCAAAAGGAGCCGCGACTGACTTGTAAGAAGAGAACCGTTTTGAAAGCGGAATACTACACCAGCGGAAACTCAACCCTACAACTCTGCAACAGCGTAAAAAAAAAACGTGAATAAGCGCCACCGAAACGAAATTCAAGTTTCCAGACGTCTCCCTTTAGTCTACCCTTCCACCTTCACATGTCTAAACAAATATCCGCGATTTAGACAACTAGTGAACATTTCCATTACAATTGTATAAGTTTATGTTCTAGGGTGAAGCTAGATTTCAATACGGTGTGGCCCAACTTGTTTTTCCCAGCTATAGCTTAAGCATAGTCGGGTTGACTCTAATTTAATTATAATTAATGAAAAAGTGTTTTTTTGCGTCACTATTTCCTTAATAACCTTTGAAGTTCAAATCCGATTTTAATTTTAAAACAGATTCGGTTTCCGGGTAACGTTATGCATAAAATGAGACTAACCACAACAAATTCGAAGAAATATTTCGTGACGTCATTTTGCGATAATTTACACATTCATGTGTTGCTCGTGCTCCTTTCAAGATTTTCTATTAATTTCGATGGCATCGGGTTAACAAGGGTTCAGCCTTTCCAAAAACGTCTTACTCGTCGCTCTAGCTATTATAGAACAAAAATGGCGACCGAATGAAAACGGCCGGAAACTTTTGATCGCGACTGTACATAGATACAAAATTAATGAGTCTCCTTTTTTGCCGTATATCGAAAAGTAGTTAAAAATCCTAAATTACAGCAATATTTAATAATTAAGGTTTTTTTCTCGCGACTGGTTTGGCATGATAATTGCTAACAATATTTTTGTCGCAAAATCTCATAATCCGACTCAAACTAAATCCGTTCAGCCATCAAAGTGGCATTGAATAACAAACATCGAAACTCACGCACATTCATATTTGAAACTGAAAAAAATTTAGCTTGTTAAAGTTTCGCCTACATACTGTTCTTACTTAGACTTTGATGGATCCTTGAAAAGCTCATATCTTTGTTTCGATTTCGGCAAACTGTCGCACCATATGTGCATTATTGGCAGTTTTCACATTCCCTTTAACTTAGAAGATTACGGGTCAGCTTCTTAAACTCTCAGAACTATATCACCAAGCAAGGATGAACTCGAAAAAACCTACCGATAGATGGGTTTAAGAACCTAACCCTAACTCTCTGTCACCGAGCAATCGATCAGAAGGATTTACAATTTTTGACACTGATCAACTTTATAAACTTTAATCAAAAGCCTAACTTGATGGAGTGGGCTTGATTCATAAAGACAACGACGCTCTTGCAGCGCTATCAGACAATATGTCCTTATGCTTAGGTTTTGCCCATGCACAAAACCATTATATTTTTCCTAGCGTTTAGCCACGTAGAATAAACCGTTGGAATAATACATATTATTAACACATGGAAATTAAGTACTATATTATACATTAATGAATATGCCTGACGACCGTAGTAGTTATTTCATAATCAAACCTAGCTTTGGTAAAACGACCCCTGTTGGGTGAGGAAGAAAAAATAGGTATTAATTCCAAGAATTAACTCTCACATTTGAGGTAAAACCCTTATAACTTATGATAAATTCCAAGTACTTTATCACACTTCAATGAGCAGATACCGAAGATTTAAAAATTATGTAACTTAGTTGAACTTTACAAAAATAAAAAATGTAAAATCTTTTTAACTACTGAAAAACCTCAAAGGTGGCGCTACCACTGACTAATTATGAAAATGCTGCTGACCTTTAACTTTTCCCTGCATATCCCAAGTGTATGGTAAAAGCACGCTCTGCGCTAGCTTCTCTAATATATTTAAACGTTGGTAGAATGAATGGAACGTATTAATTGATAAAGTCTTAACTGGAATGACTTGAGTTGCGTCGGTGATTCAGGCATTGACGGTGACGTAGTCCTTCGTGAATCCGGCAATGTGACATCTCAAAACGGCAGTGTTGCCAGCAATCAAAAAGCCGTTGTAAACGTCCACCGCATAACTTTGAACATTAATTTCCCTGGAAATATATCAAAATTTTTTTTTCATAAGTCAACCATATTATAATTGGACAGATTAAATTATACGAATATTATTTCTTAAATCTTTATCCATATAGAAAAAGAAAGGCATAAAAAGAATATAAAAATTAAAATTACGCATCTTATTTGCAAATGCTCAAAATCTCCTTATCTGTATAGTCTTTGAGTAGCTAGGAAATCTAGCAAATCTAATTATGAAAGTTAGTTTCATATAAGATTTTCTAATGTTTAAAAGTATCTTCGCAATCCATTATTTATGTTAAGACACCTCTTTTAAAAATTATGAATAAACAAGTTGGGAAAACCAAAAATTACCTCTCCGAGACAAGGGGAGGACTACTTACAAACTTATTTACCAAGATATTGAAATGTTTCTTTTTTTATGAACAAATACTGAAGTTAAAATTTATAAAATACTAGTTGTTACCCGCGGCGTCGCTCGCGTGTGAAAAGAACTTCCATCAAAATGTTATGAAGATTGGGTAGATTTTACTGTTGACTAATATTTCTGCAGCACCCTAGGAGCGAAGGCACTCTGCGTTGCCCGTCAGCCCGTCGGGACATTTTTATTACTTTTCACGCGGACATTATTCCATAAAGACGGGTTTTTAAATTTCTGGCCGCCATTTAAAAAGATGGCAACAAATCGAACACGAAAGACCATTCAGCCCGTCTATAGGTTAAAGGAAACCAGTGTACTAAATATTTGCGAAATCGGTTGAAACGCGCGGACTTTGTTGCATAGAGAAGATTTTTACTTTTCTGGGCGCCATTTATTAAGATGGCGGCGGATTGGAAAAATCTTTCTTGATACGCGCCTACTACTTGTGAGTAACGTTCCTGCAAATTTTCAGCCTTCTAGGGCAAGCGGTTTGGGCTGGGCGTTGATTATCAGTCAGTCTGTCAGTCAGTCAATCAGTCAGTCAGGACTTTGATTTATATAGATATAGATTAAAGAGGTATACAAAGCATAGCGAATATACTGTAAATCAGACGACATTTTACATCCAGTAAGGATATACTTGTACACATTAAAATCATTCGATGGGGAAAAAATTGGAAATGAAGAGATAAAACTTTGGAAGGATATTACCTTTACGTGTTTGTAAAGGCCCGATTTTCTAAACAGTGATGGCGTACAGCTCCTCAACTGTATACCCTCTATGTTCAAATCAATATTCACAACACGGTTGCCGTGTAAACACTAGCCTCTCGTTTCACCTCAACGATTTTCTTAGTTTGTCAACATGACTGTTAACGTTACATAACACCAAAGCTTATTTGTGGCTACACACACTGAAAGTAAATGCGCACCATTAAAAGCATGAAAACACGAAGCTATAATCCGATTTCGATCAGACCTTTCACTGATCTGGGCTGCATTCAGCAGAGCTCACCAAACAGGATGGCCCCGGCCAGATTATGCTTTCGCTGCGCCCTCTAGCGGCTAATTATTAATTATAATTAAAATTGAAAGACAACATGTCTCTTAAAATTCTCGCGTGCTCAACTGGTTTCACGCCAATTAAAATAGGTATAGTCCCATCAAAATCAGCAAGAGCTATTTGTAATAATTCCTCCACGTTCTTTTCGCCAACCTGAGAACTACGCGTTTTACGTCACGTTATTCAAAAACCCGACTATTTTCTTTAGTGACTGCGCTGAGCAGCGTGACGTCAATATTCTAAAACCAAATCCCATTCTGTAGGACACTGCTAACAGCGCTGAGCTCTGCTGAACGCGGCCCAGATTTCCACCATGATGCTTTATTCAATTATAAAATCAAAGCCTGATTATTTAAAAGTGTATTTAACTTTCGGCTCACTCTTAACCGTTAATTTCTCTGCATTACAGAAACAGAAACGAAAAACAAAACCCAAGCGTTTACTTTAGGGTCATTCCATGTGATATGAGTCAAGTCGTTAACCATGGGTCGGCGGATTTTGATGAAATTTGGCACAAATGATCCTGTGGCTATTAGAAAAGAGAAACCGGAATAGTTTTTAAAAAAATTTAGCGGTTTAATTTTTACGTCAAAATTTGTATCACCCCAGAAAAACGGTGTTTCTCAAAAGTCATTTTGGTACCTTTTAGAAAATCTGCAATAACTTTCTATTTTTCTGTGCGAATTCAATCAAATTTGCATACAATACGTAATATAACCCAGGAAATTGATTAAGCGACTAAAAATTAGCGTATCTAGTTTCGTTCACGAGTTACAGAAGCATTTTTGAGAAAAAATAAATTTTCGGGGGTCTCGTTTTTGGGCCTATGGAGAAAAACGTCCAACTCGAAAAATCTTATAAAATATCCTGAATTATAGAGCTCGAAGAGACCTTTCTAACGGTGTATTCATATATTAGAGTATTTTGTTCCTTATAGCCTAAATATTTAATTTAAATAAACACAAATTTTTCTTCAAAATATAAAATATTTATTTGCATTAATGGTAAATTACGTTTTGATAAGAGCATGAAACATGTTTTGAACTTGCTTAGGGCAATCATCATCTAGTTTATAGTATCTTCTAGAATTGCTAGAAGCCTGTGGCTCGGGTAATTCGCGTATAACATTATTAAGTGGGACAAGTTAAAGCGCTCGTCAGTTTTCTTAGGCCATGTGAGCAAATTCGTCTGTGAGTCCCTCACCATAAATTTCAGCATGAAATCGCTTTCATCCTTAAAGGAGGCCGGCACAAGGGCAACGTACAACTCTTAATCGAAAATTTATTTTTTCTCAAAAATTCTTCTGTAACTCGTGAACGAAACTAGATACGCTAATTTTTAGTCGCTTAATCAATTTCCTGGGTTATATTACGTATTGTATGCAAATTTGATTGAATTCGCACAGAAAACTAGAAAGTTATTGCAGATTTTCTAAAAGGTACCAAAATGACTTTTGAGAAACACCGTTTTTCTGGGGTGATGCAAATTTTGACGTAAAAATTAAACCGCTAAATTTTTTTAAAAACTATTCCGGCTTCTCTTTTCTAATAGCCACAGGATCATTTGTGCCAAATTTCATCAAAATCCGCCGACCCATGGTTAACGACTTGACTCATATCACATGGAATGACCCTTTATGGTTCACTAGACCTATTGATAAATAAAAGTTCATTTGACCGACAGAGTAGCGTTCTTCTTGTAATAACTAAAGAAACGATTATCCTATAAACAGATGTAGTATAGCATAAGTAATATATAAACATCCATTTCAAATAATAATATAAAAAATATTCTTGGGATATCAAAATGAAACAGAGCTTTCAGGCTACAAAACTACTCAAGACATCGAAACTACGAAAAATATTTCCATATATTAATTTTACCAAATATTAAGGTTTTGCAGGATTTCTTTCCACATCAACACAAGGCGAACTGCTAACGCGCTGCACTAATGTAACAACGGACAGACACACACAGACAAACAAAAAGATTGCTGTTTTACCCTTTCCGTATTAATTTTGAGTTGAGAGACAAGATTATCTTAAATACTAAAATAAATATAATTATTATAATAAATTTTCTTCGTTACTTATTCACCTTATTCAGCGTTACATCCTTTTTAAAAAGAACAATTAAACATTCTTGAGACACTTGACTAATATTGACGTTTGAGTTGAAGGATACGACTGTTGTTTCGCCTTACTCAAATAGGTAGTATCAGAAGTGAGATGGGACTAGAAGTGAAGGGCTCTAGCATTGATAGTAGACCCTGGCACTAGTGAACAAATTTGAGGATTTTATACCGCTTCCCACGCGCCTACACTACTGAGAAAAAATTTGGTCTAGTTCCAAAAACATTTCCTACTCCCTTCCCCTCAACCTAAAGCGGCCGAAAACGGACGCGGCTCCTTGAATCTAGTTCGGCCGTCTACCACCGCGAGCGTCTCATGTTTTGGAGGGAAAATTCAGAAACCGCTACTAGAGGGCCAACCGTTCTTGTGTTATCAAGAATATTTACTTTCGCCGAGTGAAGAATTTGGTTAGCTCAGTACTTCTGGTCTCATCTCACTTCTGGTAGTATATAAAGGTTTCGAATCGCAGCTATGGATAAGAACAGCGCAATTGCGTGAACCTTTGGTGGAAGCCCCGCCATTGGGAGGCCGGACGTTTCTCGTAACCGTGGGCGATCGCGGCGTATGACTTAACCCTAAGGATGATGATGGAGTAGAAGCCAGTGTACAGACTGGTGTCCATGTGGGATTTACAAAAGCAAAGACCAGAAGATGGTGGTGTTAGAAGCCAGGTGTACAGACTCGTGTCCATGTGGGATGGACAAAGAGCAGATGATGGTGGTGATTAGAAGCCTGTGTGGTCTGAGGTGTGTTTCAGGGATTTATGTATTTTAGCCGTATAGACATTAAAAAGTAATTGTCCACGTTATTTTCTCTCTAAAATCTTGACTTTTTGGATTTAAAATATAAGAACTCAAAGTAAACTTCAAGAAGATGGCAACAAATCGAAGCCAAAAGACCATTCAGCCCGTCTATAGGTTAAAGGAAACCAGTGTACTAAATATTTGCGAAATCGGTTGAAAAGCACGGACTTTGTTGCATGGAGAGTATTTTTTACATTTCTGGGCGCCATTTATTAAGATGGCGGCGGATTGGAAAAATCATTCTTAGTTACTACTACTTTTGAGTAACGTTCCTGCAAATTTTCTGACTTCTAGGGCAAGCGGTTTGGGCTGGGCGTTGATTATCAGTCAGTCTGTCAGGACTTCGATTTATATAGATATAGACAAAAGTAAATAGATATCAAAAAGTTAATAGCTTTAAGTCAATCATACCTTCCCGCCTGCATGCTATGCAAAATGAGTATCGAGTATCACGTGGCTTGCTTGTAACCAATAGGATGTTCGCATGACGTCATAGAAGCGACAAGAGATATTGGAAAGCAGTACAAATTACTGAGCATCATGGGAGTAAATTTAGGGCAATATCATTGGTAGCCGCGCTTACGTGATGGAAAACGGCGCCGTAGTAGTGCGGGTAATTGCTGAATTATGGTAAATTATATTAAAATACTAAAGTCTAAAACTGTAATTAGTTTCATAATGCCGCGTAAAAAACGATTTTAGTTTCGCCTTCGGTATCGACCCAGTGCAATTTTTAACTGAAACCTACGAATAATACCGCATACTCTTCCATCATGTTGCAAACAAATGTTTTCAAACGTCCTTGGCTCTCCCAACATTGTAGTATTGTTTTACGTTCATCTTTTTGTTTCACGAATTCGTCATAATCATATTCCTTATCAATTTTTCATATTACTATTTTATCACATTCATAGGCAATCACATGTAGTCTTCACAGATTTTGTACTAGGCCTAGGCTATACTGTTACAGTCTCACAGCAGACAGCTGATTGAAAATACCTTTAGAACGCATGCGTGTCGATTAAACCTTCAACAACCCGCACTACTTTGCCTGAGCAGCGCGACACTAGATTTGTTAGGTACATGTCAAGTGGTTCGCTAGGTGCTACGCCATTTGTGCGCTGCCGCGGAATAGGAGCGGGAATCTCAACTTTCATAACGCGCCCATGCCGGGGAGATATTAACTTCTTGTTTATCTGGGAGCACGGCAGTGCTCCCAGCCAAGTCGAGCACTGACATCCTTTTCTCGAAGCAACTCGTGGCACTTTTAAGCCCACTGTAACTTCGTGATGGGTACAGGTAAAAGTCTGAAATTTTGCTTGCCGCGAGGACTGTCAATCCTAGCTATAGTTTCCAAATTTCAAGTTCCTACCCTATATACTTGTCGATATATCGAAGGTGAAATTTACCTTATTTTGTCACTCACTCACTCACTCACCGATCATCAAAATTCTAAGGTACTTCTAGGGTAGATAGAAACTTAAAATTCAGGATTTAGTTTTAATTTATTTTATAAAGCACAGAAAAATTAAAACATCCCGAAATTTTTATAAAATTGTTCTTTAGTTCTTAATTTTAAACAGAAATAGTGTGTGTTCTTGATGAAAGGACGTAATGGTCCAAAGTTAACCGAAAGTTGTAACTGATGCTACATTCTTATATTAGGATATCGCGTACAATCTTTATTACATATTCTCTGCGGGTCGAAAGGGGTAATTCAGCGTAAATAAGGACAAACGTTAGCGATTATATTGGCAAACGAAGTACCACGAGAGGGTCTTGTTTTAATATAACTACCGAGGGTCTACAAAAAGAAGTGAGATCCTATGAAAAACATTAACATGTACAAAAATGGGCCAAGCCTCGCCTCGTGACCTCTCCGCCGTAAAACGTTCTGAGATCCCATGTAGAGCCAAGTCTGCCTTTTGTTCTCATTCAATCGCCAATTGAACAATTATGTTATAAATTAAGTCCTTTTCCTAATTAATAACCAATATTCTTTGACTCTATCATTATTATACATCTTTGTTCGTATCAAATATATCGTGACTTGGCAAGAGCAGGTCATCCCCTTCGATTATTTTAAATAGGCAACGATTTAGTGAATATCCCCTCGACTTCCTTTTAATATTACTTACCTGCGATTGCCAAGTCACGATATTTTTGATACGAACAAAGATGTATAATAATGATAGAGTCAAAGAATATTGGTTATTAATTAGGAAAAGGACTTAATTTATAACATAATTGTTCAATTGGCGATTGAATGAGAACAAAAGGCAGACTTGGCTCTACATGGGATCTCAGAACGTTTTACGGCGGAGAGGTCACGAGGCGAGGCTTGGCCCATTTTTGTACATGTTAATGTTTTTCATAGGATAATCTATTTACTTCTGATATAGATTACTATATTTTCGTATTTTTTGTTTCAGGTGATCGTTATAGCGTCTTTCCTAGTGGCGAGATTCATGTCAGACCAGTTGATATCAATGAAAGTGAAAAGCGATTTCGGTGCCAAACGAGAAATAGACTAACCAGTGAAATCGTCACGAGCGAAACATTCGGACGTATCATGGTCAATGGTAATTATAACAAAATTTATATCACGGTATCCTGGTTCCTAATTCCGATGCCTCTCCATGGATTAAATGGTCTGATATGTAAGCAACGTCTTAGCCATAAGTTAATGACTTGTACCTGAGTGTTCATATTAGAAACCTTCCACCTATGATAAGGCTTGTTTATTAGCGCTTTGAGCTGAGGACTAATTTGCGCGTCAACAAGTAGGGAAACAGGCGTGGTCTCGTCATGCTTAGCGCTTCAACTGATCCTGGCTTTTAGCATCCCTTTGGTTTTATCTCTTGGGGACAAAACGGAATGCGTTAAGGGCAAATGTTTGGCTTAGAGTGTAAATAGTTGAAACATACATATCTGTTACGGGGTTTCTCTGTTAATTTCGACCAGGGTGCCATCTACTTAACGGCGCTTTTGACATTTAGAGCTAAGGAGTGATTAGAACGCCGGCCAAGGGAACAATTTTGCCACAAATCGCATCTCCGAATCCAAGTATCCTACAGCAGCTATAATCATGCCAATGTACAAGTTAATCCTGGATAAATTGGACAAAACCGAAATGACGTCAGCTGGAACCACGAAAGACGCTAGTAAGAATGCTCTTAGTAAACTAAAGACGTATTTCAAACTTTCCGATACATCTGCTTTGTGCATTGCTACGGATATGTTTTGATCTGTAACATTATGAAAACAGTGCAACATTATATTATATGTGCGATTCATCAAGTTTTCAAAGGATTGAGCTAAATTAACGATATCTTATTGTTAGCAATGAATCCAACACTGAAGCTTGAATGGATTAAAAGCCATTATGACGCAACCATTTGCAAAAAGGTTAAAAGTGTCAAGGTACCAGTTTTCGCTTCGCACTACTATGACGTATCAACCTTGCAACAAATATATGATGAACATAATGAGTCATGTACGCAAGACAATTATACCGGGGTCAACGTGTCAGCATTATATCCCAAAAGTGCCAAACGAACAACGAAAGCCTCTGAATTACTTATTTATTTGAAAGCTGAAGTAGCGCCACCGTATAGCGATATTTTGCAATGGTGGAAGGTGATACATTAACCTACAATATACATGGACGATTAATCCTTAAGTTGTAGTCCAAAATAACTTGACATTATTTTAGGAAGATGCACGAAACCGATTATAAGACCGTGGCCCGCGATTATCTTGGAATTCCTGGATCTTCAGTACCCTCTGCACGATTTTTTTTTTCATTTGCAACTTACGTTGTGACTTCCCAACGGGGTTCTTTATGTTCTTAAACCATTACGGCTCTTCTTTGTCTTAAAAATTGGTGGATTCGCTGAATACGTCAATTTCTGTTTAAAACAGATCCTATTTATTAATAAAGCATTCAATTGAAATGAAATCTGATGAATAAATATGACTCGTATCTACTACCAAAGTCATATATTTTACAGTACGCATGGACTCTGTGTGTAACTGCATTATCATCTGTTGAGGAATACTAAACCAGTTTTGATAATTATGTCAAATTGACAACAAATAACGAGCACGGATAATAGGATGTCGGTTTATAGGCGGTTGTAGATAAACAAATTAATCAGTTTATGTGACCGACTTTCATCTGTTTTTAGGTTTGTATAGCGGTTACATGCAAAACAGATGGAAGTTAGAAGCACTAGTATAGGCTGGGCTCGTGCTTAAAAAAGTGTTGCATTTTCCCGTTCAGGAAACGTTTAGAATCTAAACATTGTTTTCTCTGTGTAGCATTACGAAGTATAGGACGTGCCATACTTATCGTTTAAAACATTTTTAAAAACAAATATCAATCATTTGAGTAAGGGTTATCTAGCTAAAAAGGGCGGTGTTAATGAATTCTCCTGCATTTACAGCAAAACGTTATATGCTAAATTATATGTTAAGTTGTATCAGGAATGTATGGAGGGGCTGGAATGGCGAAGGAGGCTCTCGTTGTACCCTTGATGGTGGAAACATAAGGCGGATCCTTTTTTTTTGAAGTGTAGCTCCTCCCCCTACGTCTGTTTAGCTGTCTACCGAAAAGGCAAAAAGTGTCATGACTCGTTAAAAAAGGCATGGCAGAAATGAACTTTTAGATTTTTTAAAGTTAAATGCGCTGATTCGCCGCCGTTCCCGTTCATATTCGATTCTCTCAGCCTAGGCAGAGGACCCAGGGTAGAGGGTGGAGAATTATAGCAAACAAGTTTTTTTGCCAGCCAATGAATGAATGAAAATAATTTAAGTGGTAAATACGATTTTTACGTCAGGCTATGACGTCACTAGCGTAAATTAAGCCACGCCAGTTCTTTCCAAGATCATTTCACACCGATTAGGATTTGACCTTAGCCATTCCAACCCCTACATACATTCCTGGTTGTATTAATACGCGCTGTTTTAAACAGTTATGAAAGGTAAGATCATAGTAACTAAAATTTACACAGAAAAAACAACGTATAGGTTTTGAGCACATCCATTTGATTTAAACATGTTGAAAATCTAAACCCCTAGATTTGACGTGCGAAAACTAAACACCAACTAGTACCAATGGGTGTAATAGCTAAACATATAAAAACTAAACACAACAGCGCATTGAAAGCCTCTAAAAACACGTTTAAAATCTAAACTTATCGTAAAGTGAGCATAACCCGAAACGCCAGGGTTTAAACGTGTTCAAAACCTACTCTAGGTGTAAAGGATATAAACATATTGACGTCATGTAGTTAACTCGAGCATCTGAGGAAGAATAATTAATATTTTATTTGGTGAATCGGTTTTAACCCCTTCTCATGCCGAGAGGCCAAGATTCAGAAATTTGGGAATGGGGTACATTCATTCGCTGGTGCTTGACACGTCAAAAGTCAGAATTTTCTCACAAAAAAGCCATATTAGAACTTCGCCCATAATTAGTAAATAAATAAAATTTTATTTTTATATTAGTTTGGTTTATAACTGGGTTTAATTTTGAGTTATGAATTCTAATTTTAGAAAAGTGTTGCTCATTAAACGGTTTGACTCACGCTAAAATTGCCTTCAAAAAGTTTCAGTGCAATTTATGTTGTGAACTGTAAGTTTAGATCAGATGTTAAGTAATTATAACCGATCAAAATATATTATTTGTTATCTTGGCGTACCAACGTAAAAACATCAAAATGGGGTTTTCTATTAAAAATCAAGATGATTCTAAACTTTCAAATGAGTGTATAGAATGTTTACACTTTTTTTAAGCCTTTCTAGGCACCTGGGACCGATCAGTTCAACGTTTTTGCTAGGGGACGACCACGTTGACTGTTTTACCATCACCAGGGTACTAATATAGGGGTCTTCCTCAAAGGTTCACGCAATTGCGATGTTCTTATCTACAGCTGCGATTCGAATCCTTTATATACTACCTATTTGAGTAAGGCGAAGCAACAGGCGTATGCTTCATTTTAAACGTCAATATTAGTCAAGTCTTTCAAGAATGTTTAACTGTTCTTTTTTAAAACGATGTAAAGCTCAATAAGGCGAACAACTAATGAAGAAAATATCAAATATTAATTATATATTTGTTTTAATATTTAAGATAATCTTGTTTCTCAATTCAAAATTAATACGGAGTTAAAAAGCAGTCTATGTTTTTGTCTGTGTGTGTCGGTCCGTTGTTACACTAGCGCGCTGCTTTAGCAGTTCGCTTTGCTTTAATGTGTAAAGAAATCCTACAGAACCTTAATATTCACTTTTTCCATAATATAAAGTGAATATGCAGAAATATTTTTCGTAACTACGATGCATTTAGTACTTTTCTAGCTTTAAAGCTCTGTTTCATTTTGATATTCCAAGGATATTTTTTAATATTATTATTTGAAATTGCTGTTTATATATTACTTAAGCTATACTACATCTGTATATAGAATAATCCTTGCAATAAAGATTTCATGAAGGAAGTTTAGGCCTGGACTCAATCGGGTAAATCAAGTATTATTTGCGTTAGGCTTACTGAACCAAAGAGTAAATAATTGAGACTTGAGGTGAACTAAACTGTGGGTTTTTATTTTCGTGTCTGTAATTAAGGGACATTAACGGTTCAGAGTGAGCCGAAAGTTATTTACACATTTAAATAATCAAGTTTAGATTTATTAATAGAAGAAAAGATCATATTGGCATTTAGACCAGTGAAAAGCCTAATGGTAAACGGGTATTAGCTACGGAATGCATCGTGGTGGCAATTAGATCAGTGGAAGGGCTAATCGTTATTGGGTTATAGCTTAGAAGTTTTCATTCTTATTATGGTGCGTATTGACTTTCAGTGCCTCCAACCACAAGTCAGCTTTGGTGATATTTAACGTTAACACTCATGTTGGCAAACTACGAAAATCGTTGAGGTGAAACGAGACAGTAGTGTTTATACTGCTAACCAGTTGTGAATGTAGCTATAAGAATATAGGGTTAACAGTTGAGGCGTAGACAATTGGGCCTTTTCAAAGACATAAAGGTTATATCTCTCCAAAATCTATACACTTCATTTCCTGTTTTCTTCCCATTTACTGATTTAAATGTGTCCAAGACATATCTTTATTGGATGTAAATGTCGTCTGCTTTACTGTATATTCGCTATGCTTGGAATACTGGTTTAAAAATTCGTAAATTTTTACTTCAAAAAGAGAAATAATTCTATATCTAGGTTAATAAGTTTGTAGTAGTAGTCCTCCTCTTGACTCGGAGAGGTAATATTTTGGTTTTTACCTCTCCGTGTGACGTAGTCCAGGAGAGGTTCTGTAACGGCCGTGTCTGTCTGTGTGTCTGTCTGTCTGTGTGTGTGTGTGTCTGTCTGTCCGTTGTTACACCCACGTGACCGCGTTCGCAGTTTGCGTATCGGAGCAAACGTGTTCGCCATTTCCGAACTGCTTTCACAGTCACGGAAATGGCTCCTCTACTTGAGTTCTCACACCACCAATCTTCTGGTCTTTGTCCATACCACACGGACACCAGTCTGTACATACTGGCTTCTAATCACCACCATCTTCTGTTCTTTGTCAATCCCACATTGACACCCGTCTGCACTTACACTGCCTTCTAACACCACCATCCACTGGTCTTCCGTCTATTCCACATAGACACCAATCTGTATCATTGGCTTCTACTCCATTATCATCGTTTGGTTTTAGGATATACGCGGCGATCAGCTAGGGTTACGAGAAACGTCTAGCCTCCCTAAGGTAGGATCGCTACCAAAGGTTTTCGCATTTGCTGTTTTTCCTTACTATTATAATGGAAACGAATCGTATATATACCCCAAAATTTGAAGAAAGCGGGAAGAGGGGTACCCTTCACTTTAAACGTCAATATTAGCAAAGTTTGAGAAGATAATAAGTATAACTTTATTTTAAACGATTTAACTATTATTAATGTTAATTATTGAAGATTAAAATAATTAAAAATAATTATATTTATTTAAATATTAAAGATAAACCTCTCGTGCAAAGAGAGAGATTATCATTGCCTCCTATATCTACCAAGGCCCGTGCATGCGATATATTTCCTTCATTGCCTCCTATATCTATCAAGGCCCGTGCATTGTGATATATTTCATTCATTGCATAAACATAAGCGAGATTGTTTTGGGAAAAAAATACTGCTTCCACTAATGCGTTTATACTCCTTGTTACTGTTGTATAGAGTAATCATGATAAAAGCTTAAAAAATTACGAGAGGACAGACCTTTTTTATCCTCATTCAAAAATATTTTTTGGTGCTAAGACTGCTTTAAAAAATCCAAACGGTTAGGCATTGGTAAAAAAGACAAATGATATTTTTCAAATCTTATGAGATAACGCCCACCTAGTTGAAAATTGCCGTTTTTTATCCGCGGGAGCCATTCCTTATGAGAATTTCGATGCTAGTAGGTTGTCAATTAAACTACCGGTATATTATTGTTGTTGGAAATTGGATATTAAGTCAAATTAAGTGGTTGTAAAGAGCCAGCAGGTTTTTGCCACTTCTTTTTGTGAGTATTTGATTTTTATATGTAAAATGGAGGAAGATAATGTTGAGAGTAAGGATGAAATGCGGAAGCGCAAAGCGCGGGAAAGGATGAGGGCAAAAGGTCGACGTTTTCATTGGATACTTAAGGTTATATAATCTTCTCGACACGGAGAGGTAATATTTTGGTTTTCCCGACTTGTTAGAACTTGTTACACAGTGCAACGCGTTAGCAGTTCGCCTCGTGTAAAGAAATCCTACAAAACCTTAATATTTTCTTTTTCATAATTTAAAAGTAATATATAGATTTATTTTTCGTAATTTCCATGCCTTTGTTAGTTTTGTAGCTCTAAAGATCCGTTTTATTTAAATATTCCAAGAATAATTTTTATATTATAATTTGAAATAGTTGTTTATATATTACTTAAGCCAGCGCTTCTCAAACTTTTTTACCTTGCGGACCGGTTTTTTTTTTCAACTATGTATGACGGACCAGACAAATTTTTTGTTTGGTATAAATTGCAATTTTCCAAGTTTAATGAATGAAAAAATGGTAAAGACATAAGTAGTTTATTTATGTACGTGTGAAAACCAATATTAGGTGATTACAACTTAATGGGAAGGATGAGCCTGCTTACTTTTAACTATTTTTTCTAATCGTGGCTCAATTGTCGAAAGTGCCACGCGAAATGGATGATGAACGTTCATATTATTCCTATATTTGGTTTTAACAACGCTCATTGTTGAAAATCCCACTTCACAAAGGTAAGTTGTGAGAAACGGAAGAAGTTTTTTTATGGCAATGTCTGAAAGCTCGGGATATTCCGGTTTCACTTTTATCCAGAATGATGCGAGTGACATATTTTCAAAGCTTGCTCTCAAACCTTCGTCAGCTGAGAGTTCCAACAATTTATTTTCTAAAATTATGGGCAAGTCTTCTTTTATTGGAAGGAATGGATTTCGCACCCATGCATTTTCTTTCCGTGTATCTTCTTCTGATGGAAATTAGCACTCGAAACATTCTTCCAATTTAGACAAGTGTTCGGTAATGGTATTTTTCAGAGATGCAATAATAATCTCTTCTCTTGCACCGTCAATGAATGTTGCTAAGTTGTGAAACATGTCATAACAATTTCTTGATACTCGACTTTTCCAGGCGCTAAGTTTTCTTTTCTGTCCATCAATCTTGTCTGCGACGTTGAAACAAGAAATCATCCTTCCTTGCATCGAGGTGTTAAGATCATTAAAGATTGCAAAGATGTCACTCAAATAAGCAAGCTTGGCCATCCAATTAACATTCAAGAGAAGTTGAACCCAATTCGGTTTCCTGCTTTGAAAGAACTCCACTAGTTCGTTACGAAGTTCAAATACCCTTGAAAAGACTTTTCCTCTCGACAACCAGCGTACTTCCGCGTGTAACAGCAAATGCTTGTGTTCCGCTCCCATTTCATCGCACAGTAAAGCAAACAGTCGCGAGTTCAAGGCATTCGCCTTTACGAAGTTAACCATTTTCACGACTTCACTGAGTACGACATTGAGTTCTGTGGACATTTTCTTCGTGGCTAGATTTTCCCGGTGAATGAAACAGTGCGTGGACCTACATTCAGGTGCAAGCCTTTTAATCTGGGTAACTACTCCGGAATGTCGTCCTGTCATTGCAGCAGCCCCGTCAGTACATACACCTACACAAAATTTAAAGTCCATTCCACAGGTATTGACCATGTAATCTCTCACAGCTTTGAATATTTCTGCACTAGTGGTGTTTTTTGGTAGCGACACCGAAAAGAAAAACTCTTCCTTCAGGTCGTGATTATGTTCATATCGAACATACACCAGAAGAATTGCCTCATTCGCAATATCTGTTGATTCGTCAAGTTGCAAAGCGAAATACTTCGCTGCTTTTATTTGTTCAATTAGCTGGTCTTCCATGTCACGAGCGAGGTCTTGAACTCGGCGAGCAATAGTGTCGTTTGAAAGTGGTACTTGTGCTACCTTCTTTGCTGCCTGTTCGCCCAGCATTTCTAAACAAACGTCGTTAATACAGCCAGATACTAGCGCTTCACCAACCGTGTATGGCTTTTTAGCTTTAGCAATGCGAAGAGAAACTTTGTATGAAGCTCGTAAAGCAGCAACATTCACGTGTGACACGTTAAATATCTGTTTTTGCTGAACCGTTAAATTAGTATGCAATCGTTGAAAAAATTCAATAGGTTTGGAACTCAATTCTGGATGTTTGGAGATCAAGTGTCTTTTTAGTTTCGATGGCTTCAGGGCGTCGTTTGATAAAATGACACTACATACGACGCATTGCGGTTTCGGAATTCCGTCGTCGATGAATTCTGTGAAACCGTATTCAATGTATGAGGAGTCATACTGACGTTTGAAAGTCGAGCGAAATCGTTTCGATGTGGACGGTACTTGACTTAAGTTCAAATCGCTATCATTGTCATCCGAGTCAGAAGCACTGTCATGCTGCGTAGATATTTTTTTGCGAATCACAAATGAGTCCAGGGGGCCTCTTTTTGCCATCCCTTACCAAAAACTGTGAACTATTTTCCAACAACAAAATAGATGTTCAATTTTATTTGAAATTATATTTTATTAACAGAATGGGTACTTACGGTATAAAAATTAGTACAGATATAACCGAAAACGCTTAAATTTCAAATATTGAATAAGTTAAATATGCTAAAATAATGAACGTCGAGTCGCGGAGATCTTATGAAAAAGATATTTCTCTGGCACGCCTCTCATTAGCCTGCACTTGATGACACCTAGCGGGGTTCTTTCGAAAAAAAACCGCGGCAAATTCAACTTTAACTAATGGGGTTAGGTCAAAAAGGGTAGAGGGAAGGTAACTATAATGGAACATCCCGATCTCAAACTCTCGCGCACCTAACTCGGCACACGTGATTCGTTAAGATGAAAATTCAAGAAGGTAAATATGACCTTGGTCTTTTTTATCTTTACTAAGGAGGGACTAGAAGCAGAGAAACGGCCGTTTATACCAGGGAAAGGCCGATTCTGCCGGCGCTTGCCTGCGGACCGGCAGCCGCATGTCCGCGGACCGGTGCCGGTCCACGGACCACAGTTTGAGAAGCGCTGACTTAAGCTATACCACATCTGTACATTAACGTTGGAAAACTACATGCGGGTTAGACATAAACGTTTTCAATCTGAACGCGTTTCAAATATAAATGTTTTCAATCTCAACGTGTTTGAAACATAAACGTTTTCAATCTTAACGCGTTTGAAACATAAACGTTTTCAATCTTAACGCGTTTGAAACATAAACGTTTTCGATCTAAACGCGTTTCAAACATATAAGTTTTCAATCTAAACGAGTTTGAAACATAAACGTTTTCAATCTGAACGCGTTTGAAACATAAACGTTTTCAATCTAAACGCGTTTGAAACATAAACGTTTTCAATCTAAACGCGTTTGAAACATAATCGTTTTCAATCCAAAAGCGTTTGAAACATAATCGTTTTCAATCTAAACGCGTTTGAGACCTAAACGTTTTCAAAACAATCGCGTTTGAAACATAAACGTTTTCAATCTAAATGCGTTTCAAACATAAACGTTTTCAATCTAAACGCGTTTCAAACATAAACTTTTCAATCTAAACGCGTTTGAAACAGATACTTTTTCAATCTATGCGCGTTTCAAACATAAACATTTTCAAACTATATGCGTTTGAAAAATAAAAATTTCAGAACTAAACGCGTATAGGCTGGGCTCGTGTTTAAAAAGGCGTTGCATTTTCCCGTTTAGGAAAACGTTTAGAATCTAAACATCGTTTTTTCTGTGTAGAAAACTAAGTCAGTTTTCATTATGCTTTTGTATTCGACGATCTCTGACCGAATAAGCAACTTTGGTTGGTTCTCTACCAAAATTGCAATTATGCGTCAGTCTTGGTGTACTTTATCTTCTGCAGTTTTATTTGTAAACTTTGCAATCACGAACATTGTTTTCAATTTTCTGTTTTGCAATAATTCATAACAGAAATCTAAGAGTCTTTTCACACAGCTGTAGGCTACATTTCTTAATCTTGAGGTTGAATTAAGTTACTGTAGTTTGAACTTGAAACAGATATTTAAGATTTTGATATTACTGTTAAGAAATCTTCACTTCATCTCCGGGAGTTAAGCCTTTTTTCCCTTCGTTCACTCTAGGGTCGAAAGTTGGTCTCGATTCGTTATTGATTTGGTGGGTCGCCGATCGATCGGTGGCGTTGAAAGCCTTCGCGCTCTCGTGTCGGAATAACAAGACCGTCCAGCTCATTGTAATCCCACTGATGTGAGGGAGTGAGCCAGCAATAAAACAAGACCGTTAATCAAGTCATGTTTGGTGAATTAGACAAGCTTTGAAAAAGAACTCTCGAACAACGCCAGCCAGTCCATGCTGCGGATCGCGCCATGCACTCAGCTACGCAATGTTAACAACCCAAAGTGCACGTGGCTTTTTTTTCTTCAATTTGCGCGGCAGCTTTAATCCTCTAAGTTTGCGGCTCAGAACACTCGTTGTTATATCGTTTAAGCCGATAAGAGAACCTAACCAACGTGGTACCATGTCCCTCAAGAAACGCTTTTACTCCCTACAGAATCCATGTCAAACCATTGTTCTGTACCCGACAGATTACATGCGAAGTTCTAATAGCAGAAGCAAATAGAAATAGGAGAGCGTAGGTGACGTGCGGTCTCCTCTAAGCTTGAATTCATAGAACAAGATTCGTTGAATCTTGAAAAGTATATTCTACAGTCCTGCGGGATTATTTGTCAAATCTCTTAGTGGAGACAGGTTTCGACTCATAATGCGAGCATAGATGTTCAGTGCACCCATATTTTCCATTTCTTTAACGTGTCGATCATTAGTGTCGGCGAGCATCGAAAGAGAACAAGCCGATTCGTCCTTAATTTGAATTAAGAATTCGAAGAACGAATATATTTCGCCACATTTATTGGAGGCTGAACCAATAGTAGTTTTCACCACCATGAGAAACCAGCTGACTCAATACAATAAATTTGAAAAACAATTTCTTTCCAAAATCCAAAGTATTTTTAAAACTTTTTTAAATATGACGTCAAGGGCTGTCTGCTAGAAGCATGCATTAGATTTTTCTTCAACCATTAGTTTAAGAACCCTGAGAACCCGGTTGAATCTTCTTGGGTGAAACCACCGTTGGGAATTCTATCGTTAAAGCGATCTTCTATACACACAAAAAATTGAGTGTTTCTTTGGAGTGAAAATGGTGTACTTTTTAAATACACCTATATAACACCTAACATTTTCACATGAATAACAAAAACGGTGTTATATTGGTATTTTAAAGGTGACCATTATCTTCGAAAAAAAGCTTAGTTTATAAAGGTGTAAAATCTATCTGGAATTACTCCTTTTTCTCAAAAAGGGTGTTATAAGGGTAGATCTCAGACTTTAAATTTTATAAACTGGTATTTTTTAGCACAATTCTGTAAATTTTTCATTGCTATATATAGTTAAACTGTCTCATACAGTATACTCTTAAAATCAAAGGTGTGATTTAGCACCTTTTGTCTTAATTTTGACGGGTCCAAAAACAGCACCATTAAAGTGGTTAATAACGCCTCTGAAGGTTTTAAATGGCCCATTTTCAACACTTTGCGTCTTAAAAATATTTTCTCCCGACAAATTTATTACACCTTATAAAGCTTTATCTTACACCTTTTAAAAACCATATTTTTAAAATGTGTTCTAAAAGTGTCTGTATATTCTTCTAATATTCTTCAAAAGGCGTAAATTTTGGCTTGAAGTGTGAAATAGTGCAGAAAAGGAATATTACACTCTTAAAACAAAAGATGTGATTTAGCACATTTCGTCTTAATTTAAAGATGTTAAACAACACCTCTGAAAGTGTTAAATAGACCATTTTTAACACTGCATCTTAAAAATATTTCCCACTGACACATTTATAACACCTCATTGAGCTATTTATTACACCATTTTTAAAACAATATTTTTAAAAGGTGTTCTTTAAGTGTTTGTATGTTCTTCCAATATTCTTCAAATGACGTGAATTTGAACTATTGAAGTGGGAAATACTGGAGAAAAGGCGTGAAATATTGTAGGAAGGCTGATTTCAATACAGTCTGCCAACTTTACCACATCGTGCTACACTCAATAAAGGTGCCATATATACTTTTCACCGTATACTCATATCAAATTAGTGTGTTATAACACCTTTAAAAGTAGTTTTTATGGGTCCACATTTCACACAGACCGAAACCATAATTTGGAGGTCACATTTGACCAAACTCCCGCAATATCGGCGGTTTTCGAACAGTGGTATATACCCTCAAATGACTACACTGAAGTGTACATTGCTAAAATTTCTCTGATAATAACAGAGTAGCAAGGTGATACATTGTCTAACGATTTCAAGGCTTATCTAAATATAAGGGAAAGGTGAAATAAGCCATAATCCATAACATATCCCTTGTTATTAATGTAAGATGATGCTTAAAAAGATAAATTGATATTTAAATTATGGTAAATAAACATGTTCCAGTAAATTGTTGAGATATTTATGGATTTTTAATGAAAGGTTTGTCTGTAGTTCAAATTTACATCCGCAGAATCACGAAATTTTAGTGCAGAAGAAATTTTCTTATTATATGGGTTTTCTAAACTATAAATTCAAACGATAACCGATACTTTAGACCATATACGCAGAAGGTGGGCGTCATGAGCACTTATCGATATATTAACCTTGTTTGATTGGATTAAAAATGTTAAACCCGGGACGCAGTGCGTCAAAACAATTAATGATTATAGAACTTTATGGGTAATGTCAAATAAGGTGGACTTCGAAACTCTTCATTAGATATTAACAAAAATAAATAGGGGAAAGTGTCGGACTGCCATATTTTCCTGCCTTTACCTTAGCTTGACATGCATTTCGAGACGCTCAAGCGCGCGAGCGGTGTTTAAAATGGTATCAGCCAATCAGATTTGAAGTTGATGACGTCATTCTTCCCGAAAATAACGCTCGTACGCCACCAAACGGGAGAATTTGGCATAGGCGTATCTCAAGGAAGAGTCACAACCTCCGCGCTCTGTTCTATTTTCTTTAGTGGTTTTTTTTCGCGTTTGAACGAGGTTAAAGTTTGTTTAAAACGTTAGCACGCCGAAATTAAATTAAAGATGCCGTAGATGTTCTTGAAATCATTTAATTCAAAATACTCATCGTTAAAATCCTTTCGAATTTCGGTTAAACTTAGGCCCTGGGTCGTCATTATAAGCTTAAACGTTTTAATATTAGTGAATAACATAACATCAATATTCGCAAACTAAATTAATACAATCATGTACATCATCAAATTAAATTGTGGCGATAAACTGCAGTGGCCACGGTTAGCCTCAGTCAAAAGCAGCTAATGTAAAATAAATCCGCACTATTTCTTCACGCGCAATATCACAAATTATCTTAGGTACGTGGTCAATAGGCGAGGGGGATGAAACAAATTTCGCGAGTATGCATTCACCCCTCCAAATGCATGTCACAGACGAAGGAGAGAGTCCGACACTTTCCCCTATTTATTTTTGATATTAAGATAAAAGGATTTAAACACACTTATTTGAACAGTGGGTGTCGAAAATAAGAGTGGAAATTGTTCAACAGAGGTGCAGTTTAACACCTTTTCAACTCGTCTTTCGTACTAAAAGAAAATTTTACTCTTTTATGTGTACACACAAAAAAAATTGAGTGTTTCTTTGGAGTGAAAATGGTGTACTTTTTAAATACACCTATATAACACCTAACATTTTCACATGAATAACAAAAACGGTGTTATATTGGTATTTTAAAGGTGACAATTATCTTCGAAAAAAGCTTAGATAATAAAGGTGTAAAATCTATCTGGAATTACTCCTTTTTCTCAAAAAGGGTGTTATAAGGGTAGATCTCAGACTTTAAATTTTATAAACTGGTATTTTTTAGCACAATTCTGTAAATTTTTCATTGCTATATATAGTTAAACTGTCTCATACAGTACCATACAATAACGCGAGAGAGAACAATTTCGCATTTTTTCATTGATTTATGATTATGATTAACATTAATATGAAATAGTTTTGTGGATAATTAATATTTAGTGAAATGGAAGTTTCAAAAGAGTGTAATTTAAGAAAATACTTTTTTTTACAAATTAAAAACATCCAAAATAGAGTTTCGTCGCCTTGAGTTTTTCCGGACAATTTAAGGTGTAAATTCGGTAATAAAAACCTTTAAAACATGATTTGAAATTAAACATGGAAATTAAATAATAATACTGCGCGTTTGTTTCTTAAATGAGGTCTTCCGCATGTTTTAATTTTGAAGTCAATCCAAAGATTATAAAGTCAAGGAAAAAGACTTAATTGTTCGTATTAAATTAAATAAAATATAAAACAGCATTTTTTAAAGATGATATTTTCTTAAGAAAATATTTTTATCCCTGAGTAAAACGTAGCTAAGAAATTGGTATGGTAGGTATGTGTATGGTAGGTGGTATGGTAGGTTTATAAAACCTGCTAAATGTGTTATGTGACACTTTTAAAAGCGTTACGCGACACTCTTAAAGGCGTTACGCGACAATCTTAAAGTTGTTATGCGACACGCTTTAAAGTGTTATTTTAAGCTCGCAAAGGTGTTGAGACACATCCTGTAACGAATTGCACATACACATAAAAGAGTAACAATTTTCTTTTAGTACGAAAGACGAGTTGAAAAGGTGTTAAACTGCACCTCTGTTGAACAATCTCCACTCTTATTTTCGACACCCATTGTTCAAATAAGTGTGTTTAAATCCTTTTATCCTAATATCAAAAATAAATAGGGGAAAGTGTCGGACTCTCTCCTTCGTCTGTGACATGCATTTGGAGGGGTGAATGCATACTCGCGAAATCTGTTTCATCCCCCTCGCCTATTGACCACGTACCTAAGATAATTTGTGTTATTGCGCGTGAAGAAATAGTGCGGTTTTATTTTACATTAGCTGCTTTTGACTGAGGCTAACCGTGGCCACTGCAGTTTATCGCCACAATTTAATTTGATGATGTACATGATTGTATTAATTTAGTTTGCGAATATTGATGTTATGTTATTCACTAATATTAAAACGTTTTAGCTTATAATGACGACCCAGGGCCTAAGTTTAAACAGAAGTTTATGACTTCTTATCCTGGGAAGTATTGGACTCTAACCATATCCGGAACCATCTCTGTTAGCCAACTTCTTATTAGGTCCGATCACATCGCCACCTACGGCATTTCCCTCATTTTGAGTTGGCAGGCTGATTTGCGCGCCAGCAGTGGGCAAGAAACGGAACTTTAAGGTGTGTCCTTTGGTTTGAGGTAACGAATCAGAAACGATGACAAGAACAGCTGTTTTAATAGACTGCTAGAAATTCCGGTCAAACTAGTGTGGGGTCCTAGGCCCACGGATTGTAATGGATTTTCGGAGAGTTCTAGCCAGACGGCTTTTCAACGATTGGCGCTGAAGAAGTTTTGAACCCGCCCCACAGTTTGAGTGCCACAGCCTCTCGGCGTGGGATTTTTTTCAGTAGATTCGATAGTTTTCCTAGTGGGGAGGAAACTTTCGACCCTCTTTTACGATTGCCATAGGCAATTTTGACTTGCAGGGATGGATACTATATAATGCCTTAGTGTCCAATACTTCCCAGGATAAGAAGTCATCAACTTCTGGTTTAAACGAAATTCGAAAGGATTTTAACGATGAGTATTTTGAATTAAATGATTTCAAGAACATCTACGGCATCTTTAATTTAATTTCGGCGTCCTAACGTTTTAAACAAACTTTAACCTCGTTCAAACGCGAAAAAAAACCACTAAAGAAAATAGAACAGAGCGCGGAGGTTGTGACTCTTCCTTGAGATACGCCTATGCCAAATTCTCCCGTTTGGTGGCGTACGAGCGTTATTTTCGGGAAGAATGACGTCATCAACTTCAAATCTGATTGGCTGATACAATTTTAAACACCGCTCGCGCGCTTGAGCGTCTCGAAATGCATGTCAAGCTAAGGTAAAGGCAGGAAAATATGGCAGTCCGACACTTTCCCCTATTTATTTTTGTTAATATCTAATGAAGAGTTTCGAAGTCCACCTTATTTGACATTACCCATAAAGTTCTATAATCATTAATTGTTTTGACGCATTGCGTCCCGGGTTTAACATTTTTAATCCAATTAAACAAGGTTAATATATCGATAAGTGCTCAAGACGCCCACCTTCTGCGTATATGGTCTAAAGTATCGGTTATCGTTTGAATTTATAGTTTAGAAAACCCATATAATAAGAAAATTTCTTCTGCACTAAAATTTCGTGATTCAGCGGATTTAAATTTGAACTACAGACTAACCTTTCATTAAAAATCCATAAATATCTCAACAATTTACTGGAACATGTTTATTTACCATAATTTAAATATCAATTTATCTTTTTAAGCATCATCTTACAATAATAACAAGGGATATGTTATGGATTATGGCTTATTTCACCTTTCCCTTATATTTAGATAAGCCTTGAAATCGTTAGACAATGTATCACCTTGCTACTCTGTTATTATCAGAGAAATTATAGCAATGTACACAAAGTCATTTGAGGGTATATACCACTGTTCGAAAACCGCCTAAATTGCGGGAGTTTGGTCAAATGTGACCTCCAAATTATGGTTTCGATCTGTGTGAAATGTGGACCCGTAAAAACTACTTTTAAAGGTGTTATAACACACTAATTTGTTTTGAGTATACGGTGATAAGTATACACACAAAAAAAATTGAGTGTTTCTTTGGAGTGAAAATGGTGTACTTTTTATATACACCTATATAACACCTAACATTTTCACATGAATAACAAAAACGGTGTTATATTGGTATTTTAAAGGTGACCATTATCTACGAAAAAACGCTAAGTTAATATAGGTGTAAAATGTATCTGGAATTACTCCTTTTTCTCAAAAAGGGTGTTATAAGGGTAGATCTCAGACTTTAAATTTTATAAACTGGTATTTTTTAGCACAATTCTGTAAATTTTTAATTTCTATTTATAGTTAAACTGTCTCATACAATCAGGGAGTAAGGAACGTTAGAGGGAGTTTTGATCTAATGCTAAAAAAACCGTCATACAGTGGCAAATGGTAAAGAAAGTGGGGGGTAGGAATTTTTATCTCCGTTCCTCAATTTTTGCTAACGCGCAGGCGCGAGTGACGTCGTTTACTACCGCCAGCAGAGAGAATTTAAAAATTCTCTCTGCAGTCAGCGCCAGCTTCCACTTCCATCGACTGCTGCCCCACTCACTCTGTTCGACTCGCCGTCGAGATAACCGGTAAGCCCGGAAGGCGAATTTGCGGTATCGTTCGGTAGGCGTTATAAAATATTCAACGTTTTAAAGCTCAAGTTTCGAAATTTTTTGAGACATTTACCAAGTCTTCAACTAAATATTATAACATTTTCGTTAAATTTCAACATAAATATAGCTCTGAGAATAAAATTAGACACGAAAACTACACTAAGCCTTGGTTAGATATCATCGGCTGAGGCCGAGCGGCGCATCTCGAGCCGCCGGCGGCCGGGCTTGCCGTAACGGCGAGAACAGAAAAATACCTCGTTAAAAACAGATGCACGACGGTTTTTAAATTTGACGCATGCGCGCGGACACCGCGTTGAGTCCCCGAGTCAGCGCCAGAGAGAGACGATTTTAGCCACGAATCTAACGAACGCGCCTATTCACTTTAATGCTCCCTCTAACGTTCCTTACTCCCTGATACAATAACGCGAGAGCGGCAAGAGAGGCGAGAGAACAATTTCGCATTTTTTCACTGATTTATGATTATGATTAACATTAATATGAAATAGTTTTGTGGACAATTAATATTTAGCGAAATGGAAGTTTCAAAAGAGTGTAATTCAAGAAAACTCTTTTTCACAAATTAAAAACACCCAAAATAGAGTTTCGTCACCTTGAGTTTTCCGGACAATTTAAGGTGTAAATTCGGTAATAAAAACCTTTAAAACACCGTTTGAAATTAAACACGGAAATTAAATAATAATACTGCAGGATAGAAAATCAATAACTTGTTTCTTAAATGAGGTCTTCCGTTTCTGTTTTAATTTTGAAGTCAATCCAAAGATTATAAAGTCAAGGAAAAAGACTTACTTGTTCGTATTAAATTAAATATAACAGCATTTTTAAAGATGATATTTTCTTTAGAAAATATTTTTATCCCTGAGTAAAACGTAGCCAGGAGCAGATGACGTAGCTAAGAAATTGGTGATCAGGTGGTATGGTAGCTTTATAAAACGCGGCATTCTTAAAAGTGTTACGCGACACTCTTAAAGGCGTTACGCGACACTCTTAAAGGCGTTACGCGACACTCTTAAAGGCGTTACGAGACACACTTAAATGTGTTATTTTAAGCTCGCAAAGGTGCTGAACAACACACATAAAAGAGTAACAATTATCTTTTAGTACGAAAGACGAGTTGAAAAGGTGTTAAACTGCACCTCTGATAAGTGTGTTTAAATCCTTTCAGCTTAATATATAAAGATTAGTTTCTAAGTCTACCTTATTTGACATTTCCCATAAAGTTCTATAATCATTGTTTTGACACATTGCGTCCCGGGTTTAACATTTTTAATCTAATCAAACAAGGTTAATTTATCGTTAAGTGCTCACGACGCCCACACTCTGCGTATACGGTCCAAAGTATAATATAATAACAAAATTTCTTCTGCACTAAAATTTGGTGATTCTGCGGATGTAAATTTGAACTACAGACAAACCTTTCATTAAAAATCCATAAATATCTCAACAATTTACTGGAACACGTTTATTTACCATAATTCAAATATCAATTTATCTTTTTAAGCATCATCTTACTATAATAACAAGGGATATGTTATGGATTATGGCTTATTTCACCTTTCCCTTATAATTAGATAAGCCTTCAAATCGTTAAGTAATGTATCACCTTGCAACTCTGTTATTATCAGAGAAATTTTAGCAATGAAACCTTAAGTGTAGTCTTTTGAGGCTATTTACCACCGTTCGAAAACCACCTAAATTGCGGGACTTTGGTCAAATGGGACCTTCAAATTATGGTTTCGGTCTGTGTAAAATGTGGAGCAATAAAAACTACTTTTAAAGGTGTTAAAACACTAAATGTTTTTGAGTGTACAGTGAAAAGTATGTGTAGCATCTTTAGTGAGTATAGCACGATGTGGTAAAGGTGGCAAACTGTATTATAATCACGCTGTGTAATACAGGCTTCCTACAATATTTCACGCCTTTTCTGCAGTATTTCCCGCTTCAGTAGTTCAAATTCACGCCATTTGAAGAATATTGGAAGAAAATACAAACACTTAAACAACACCTTTTAAAAATATTATTTTTGAAAGGTGTAAGAAATAGCTCAATGAGGTGTAATAAATGTGTCAGTGTGAAATATTTTTAAGATGCAGTGTTAAAAATGGTCTATTTAACACTTTCAGAGGTGTTGTTTAACATCTTTAAATTGAGACGAAAGGTGCTAAATCACACCTTTTAAGAGTGTAATATTCCATTTCGGCACTATTTCACACTTCAAGCCAAAAATGACGCCTTTTGAAGAATATTAGAAGAACATACACGTTTTAAATATATGGTTCTTAAAAGGTGTAAGATAAAGCTTTATAAGGTGTAATAAATGTGTCGGGAGAAAATATTTTTATGACGCAAAGTGTTGAAAATGGGCCATTTAAAACCTTCAGAGGCGTTATTTAACCACTTTAATGGTGCTGTTTTTGGACCCGTCAAAATTAAGACAAAAGGTGCTAAATCACACCTTTGATTTTAAGAGTGTATATGGCACCTTTATTGAGTGTAGCACGATGTGGTAAAGTTGGCAGACTGTATTGAAATCAGCCTTCCTACAATATTTCACGCCTTTTCTCCAGTATTTCCCACTTCAATAGTTCAAATTCACGTCATTTGAAGAATATTGGAAGAACATACAAACACTTAAAGAACACCTTTTAAAAATATTGTTTTAAAAATGGTGTAATAAATAGCTCAATGAGGTGTAATAAATGTGTCAGTGGGAAATATTTTTTAAGATGCAGTGTTAAAAATGGTCTATTTAACACTTTCAGAGGTGTTGTTTAACATCTTTAAATTAAGACGAAAGGTGCTAAATCACACCTTTTGTTTTAAGAGTGTAATATTCCTTTTCTGCACTATTTCACACTTCAAGCCAAAATTGACGCCTTTTGAAGAATATTAGAAGAATATACAGACACTTTTAGAACACATTTTAAAAATATGGTTTTTAAAAGGTGTAAGATAAAGCTTTATAAGGTGTAATAAATGTGGGTATCGTTCCTTTCAACCGAATTCCCAATGGACCGAAATCCCATTCGACCGAATATCCCGCAATGATTTTAGATTTCCAGCCCAATGGCTATATTCCCGATGGACCGAAATCCCAATCGTCCGAATATGCCCCTAAAAAATACATGAATATAACTTGAAACACTGTAGCCGTCAGCGATTCGGTGGTGTAGTGGATACGTTGTTGGACGGCGAAGCGATAGGTTGTTGGTTCGAATCTCCGAAAGGTATGTTAATAATATTAAAAGTAAATGTTTCGTGATACTAATTAAAACGCTCACTTTCATTCCTTTCAAGGCAAGAGACATATAGAATTAATAATCAAATTGTGCTTAAAATGAAGTACAGTCTTAATGGTAGTTCCATCAATGTCTTTAAATTAAAATTTTAATATTTTGGTTTCGGGTGGGTTAGGTTAGGTTAGGTTAGGTTAGGTTAGGTTAGGTTAGGTTAGGTTAGGTTAGGTTAGGTTAGGTTAGGTTAGGTTAGGTTTGGTTAGGTTAGGTTAGTTTAGGTTAGGTTAGGTTAGGTTAGGTTAGGTTAGGTTAGGTTAGGTTAGGTTAGGTTAGGTTAGGTTAGGTTAGGTTAGGTTAGGTTAGGTTAGGTTAGGTTAGGTTAGGTTTGGTTTGGTTCCAATAATTCGTTGACACCTTTTCCAAAATATGCTCCTTTTAATTAGCTACCACCTTTTCCAAAATATGCTCCTTTTAATTAGCTACCACCTTTTCCAAAATATTCTCCCTTTAAATAGCTACCACCTTTTCCAAAAATTTTCTCCTATTAATTAGCTCCCGCCTTTTCCAAAAGATTTTCCTATTAATTAGCTGCCACCTTTTTCAAAATATTCTCCTATTAATGAGCTGCAACCTTTTCCAAAACATTCTCCTACTAATTAGCTACCACCTTTTCCAAAACATTCTCCTATTAATTAGCTGCCACCTTTTCCAAAATATTCTCCTATTAATTAGCTGCAACCTTTTCCAAAACATTCTCCTACTAATTAGCTGCCACATTTTCCAAAATATTCTCCTTTTAATTAGCTACCACCTTTTCTAAAATATTCTCCTATTAATTAGCTGCCACCTTTTCCAAAAGATTTTCCTATTAATTAGCTGCCACCTTTTCCAAAATATTCTCCTATTAATTAGCTGCAACCTTTTCCAAAATATTCTCCAATTAATTATCTGACATCTTTTCCAAAATATTTCTATTATTGCTAATAAATTGTTCGTGGTAAGAGGCGGGCTTTTAATACTCATATAAATAATCTTTTTACCTCCAAACAAGGTTGGGTTGGGTTGGGTTAGGTTAGGTTAGGTTAGGTTAGGTTACGTTGGGATAGGTTAGGTTAGGTTAGGCTAGGGTAGGTGAGGTGAGGTTCGCCGTAATTAAAACGTAGTTAAAATAAGTGCAGTAATACATTTTCAACTCACATTTATTTTAACAATAATAAGTTGTGAAATTAAAAATATATTTAATGCAAAACCACACAGTATGTCTTCTTCCAGTTCAATAGAATTTCGGTCCAATGGGACTATAATAAAATCGCACCTTTGGCTACGTTCGGTCGAATGGGACCCCAAAAAACCCCCCTTCTGTCGAATGGGAATTCGGTTCAATGGGACCAAAGCATAAATGTGTCGGGAGAAAATATTTTTAAGACGCAAAGTGTTGAAAATGGGCCATTTAAAACCTTCAGAGGCGTTATTAACCACTTTAATGGTGCTGTTTTTGGACCCGTCAAAATTAAGACAAAAGGTGCTAAATCACACCTTTGATTTTAAGAGTGTAGTTGGTCAGAGTCTCTTCTGGACCATTTTGGAATTCGTAGACCCGAAATCTAGTTCTATCATAAGTAGCATGCTATGATATGCCCTCATTGAATATATGTTAAAGGGAGACTCTCAGCTGAAAATCTTAGTGCCATGTTTTATTTTTTCCTGGTTCGTTTCAATTAAATATGAAGCCTCAAATTTTTTTCTGATTTTTCAAACAATTTTTTCAATGAAAATTAAATTTTTTAAAATTTGTTAGGCTTAGCAATGGGTCTCGATTTTAGCGCACTTACCTACCCGCCAATAAAAACCTCTTTAGGGATAGAGCCAAATCAGCCAATCCCGTGAGGGTTAGAAAATATTAAGTGGTATGTTGTCCAAGGTGAGAAATAAGGAAATTTTTTAAACTGGTCATTTGACCAGTAGAGCCCAAGGGTTTTAATTAAAAAACTGGCGACACGGATAGGATTCTATGACCACTTAATATTTCTACATACTGTCAGAGCTGCACTGAAATGGTTCTAGGTTTTATATACTGTTTATATGAATTGATTTCTATATCTCACTCAAAAGTTAGTTTTTATATGTCTAAAAAAATAATTAAACTTGGAACCTTTAATGGAAACATGTTCCATTTTAATACGAGTAGAATTTTCTAGGTTTGAAGTGCTTAAATTTGTTGTATTACAAACACTAAAGCCTCTTACAATGAAAGACTAACGACTCATAAAACAACGCACATCGCAGAGGCACTGGTGCTAACCGGTCCGGTCCGGATAACGGCGTTCCGTCATATTCCCCCTCCGTTCTTCATTGAATCATTGCTTACAAGCAATATGTCACCATGGAGTAGTATAACAGGAGACTAATTGTTGTGTTAGGCTTCTCCAAGTAAACTTTTATTGTATATACATTAAAACTACTCCTTGGTACACTGACCCGGGAATTTATTTTTTACTAAAGAAGGGCAATTTAAAAAGTGGTCACGGTGACCACTAGACCCCCAGGCATTTAATAAATGAACTGGTCAAAGCAATTTTTAAACTGGTCATTTCCCAGTGCCACCGCCTTATTTCTCACCCTGATGTTGTCTGCTTCAAACAGGAAAAGCAGGGCGGGAAATAAGTATTTTTTCAGAGTGGGCTCGTTACCAGTGACTCCGCGGGGCCCGTCGTCTGCTAAAGTTTGAGGAGGATAGTAATTGTGTTGCAGCTTGACTCTGCTGAGGTGTAAAAGATGGGTTTTTAATTTTTTCCATCTCGAAGATCACAAAAAATAATAGTAACAATAATAAGTACACAGATATTCCCATTCCAAAGGCTATAACTAGACACTGAAGATATAAAACAAAATACGACCCGCCACATTTCAATATAATAAGATTACGAGAGTAATTTGAGTTTTTTTTTTTTTTGCTGCAGTGAGGTTGACGAGCTATGGCTTGTATAGCCTTACAGCTCCAAATATAATATAGGTAGATAATAATATAATAATAATACAATAATATAATAATATAATAATAATACAATAATATAATAATAATACAATAATATAATAATAATACAATAATATAATAATAATATAATAATAAAATATAGGTTAGATAATGGGAGAACTCAAATGCCCAAAAATTTCTTAACTCCAGTTTTAAAATGAATTATTGATGTCTGGGAGACGAGGTCATTAGGGAGGGAGTTCCAAATGGGGATGGTTCGACGGAAGAAAGAGTGTCTCAGGGGGCCCTTGCGGGAAGGGGGAAGGAATAGCTTTCTATTATTGCCGCGCGTTTGATGGTAGTGGGGAACCAAGGTGAAGTAATGCTGGTTTGATTTACTTAGAACTCTATAGAGACTGACGAGGTCTAGATAGGTACGTCGCAGTGACAGGGGGGTCCATCCCAAAGCAGATAATCTGCTGGCGCGAGGAAGATGACGCAGGGACGTACAGAGCTTGGAAGCACGACCTTGGACACTATCAAGGAGGGCAATATCTCTTTGGAAAGAGGGGTTCCATAACTGGCTTCCAAACTCCAGTAACGGCCGCACATAGCACTGGAAGATACGTGTGAGAAGCCGGGGAGAGAGGTGTGGGAAATTGGCCTTTACTGTTGCTAGGAGACCGTTAGCTCGACTGCATGCTTGCTTAACATGAGTGTGAAATTTCAGATTATGGGAGACACGAACCCCCAAATCCCGACACTCATCGACACGTCGGATGTTAGAACCTCCAAGATAGTAAGGGGTGGGTAATGCTAGGTCTAAGTGAGAATTTTGAACTGTAAGGAGCAAGGATTTTTGACTGTTAAATTGGAGGCCATTGCGCGCCGACCAAGCTTCTAATTGGTGTAGGTCTGATTGTAAACTCCGAACATCAGCATGCGATTTAATAACACGGAAAATTTTGAGATCATCAGCAAACAGACATAACGGAGAAGTTAAATGGGAGGGTAGGTCATTAATATAAACGAGGAATAGTAAGGGACCGAGGACGCTGCCCTGGGGAACAACACTGGGCACAGGTAGGAGGTCACTTAAGGATTCACCAACGCGTACCGCTTGGGTGCGTTGAAGGAGGTAGGATTGGACCCACCGGTGAATATTGTTAGATATGCCTAGAGATTGTAACTTAGCCAAAAGGCTCTGGTGGGGAACCGAGTCAAACGCCTTCGCGATGTCGAGATAAATGACATCTACCTGGTTACCTTCATCGAACGCGTTTAACCAAGTAGAAAAGGCAGAGAGGAGATTCGACTCCACAGAGCGCCCACTGAGGAAGCCGTGTTGAAAAGTACTAAGTAGGGGGTTGAAAAACTGCATTAAAGGGGCGCGAATGCATTTCTCGAGTACCTTACATACAGTGGATGTTAAACTAATCGGGCGATAGTTTGCCGCGTCACTTCTACTACCCTTGCCTTTATAGATCGGAGTGACAGACGCAACACGCCATTCCGAGGGTATGGTTCCGCAGGTTAGGGAAGCTGAAAAGAGAGTGAGAAGGGGCGCGGCAAGTGAAGCGGCGCAATCTTTGAGGAGTCGGTTGGGTATACCATCAGGGCCTGATGCACTCTTAATGTCCAGTTGATTTAGGATAAGCTTCAGGTCAATTAAATTGGGAAGGAAGTCAGGCATCTGAGTTGTGACATTATCAGGTAGGTCCGTTAGATCAGGTGGTTTCGAGTTAAAGTTTTTCGATAGTGTGATATTCAAACTGTTCGCCATCGCCACATCAGAGTCAGTAGGTTCACCATTAGGGAGACGAATGTTGAGGCGCGTCGCCAGTGTGCGAATCTGACGATTTATGAAGCGGTAAAACGCGCGAGGGTTAGTTTTGACTACAGAAAGTTTTCGCGATTGAAAGTCAGCACTAGCTTTCCGTAAAAGAGATTTGACCTGGCGGACCTGAAGTTTGTAGACGGGCTGTAATCGGTCATGGGCGGTATGGTTACCAGTGCAGATAGCATGGCGAAGTTTTTTCCATAACCGTTCTTTTTTCCGAACGGCACGCTTAGCTGAACGCGAGATCCAAGGACCTGGGGGACGGCGGGCCGAGTGGTCGTACAGTGGGACTGTCTGAGAGACACAGGTGAAGAGGCAGTCTTTGAAGAAGGTCCATGCGTCTTCAATAGGGAGAGCAGCTAGAGGGGACCAGTCTGTGGTAGCGAGTAGTAGGTTAAGCTGTTTGTAGTCACCACGACTGAAGTCGTAGTCGTGATTAAATTTTATGGCTGGAGGAGCAACACTACCTAAGGGGTACTGCGCACAGATTGTTACATGGTCACTGCCACCAACAGGGGGTAGTGACGTAAGGATCGGACACACATTGGCCTTGGTTAAGAATAAATCAAGTATATTGTGGGACAACGAATTGCATTGGCCAAAACGAGTGGGGAAAGTTATGTGTTGTCGTAGAGCTGCAGAGTGAAGAAGACCTATGAATTCACTGTGGGGAGGGGAGGATCCTAACTTGGGAGTGACAGTAGTCCAACAGATCCCTGGGAGATTGAAGTCCCCAGTGACGATAAGTTCACTGCGTCGGTCAGAGATGAATTTCACATCCTGGAAGAGTTTTGTGGATTCGGTTTGTGTAGTATTCGGTGGGCGATAAACGCAACCGAGCGTCAACCATGAACAAGAGGTAGGGGGTTTAAGTTCGACCCATATCGCTTCAGAATATTGAGTGGGTAGGGGCAGGTCATGGTAAACAATGTTTTGACGGATGTATATGAGGACACCGCCTCCCGGGCGACCAGGACGATCGCGACGTAACAACGAATAACCTGGGAGATTAAAGACCGCATCATTCAAAAGGGGAGTGGCCCAGGTTTCCGTAATGCAGATAATGTCGGCGTTCCAGGTAGAAGAGAGTGTAATAAACTCCATACGTTTGCCATAGAGGTGTTGGGCATTAAATGTGATTATTACGAGAGATGAGGGGGGAAGCGGTGTAGAATTTAGTTTTTTTGGGTAGAGTAAAGTTGCGGCAGGGTAGATTGTGAGTTGGCGGTGGCAGCAGCTAGCGGGATGTTGTTGGGATGAGACAAAAGCACCGGTGGTGTGGGGGGATGATGGAAGTGTAACGTATAAAAGCATAAACCTGCTAATTACTAAAGTTTCTAATCCGCTTATCGTTAAACGAACGAAAACGCGTCTTTCTTTCGAGTGTTAAAAAGTAGATTACATATTTCTGAACATAATGCAGACGACGCAAATGAGACTCGCCCGAGAAAACCTTTGCGGGTTGACTCTTATAAATCGCGGGCGCTGATTGGCCGGTAGGTCGCTTTATCAAAATTCAAATGCATGTTTTGTATCCAAAACTTCAAATATTGTTTAATACTATAAATAGCGCTTCAAAAAATCAGAAAAAATTCAAGGCGGCATATTTTAACATAAGGAATCAGAATAAAAATACTTAATTTTTGCCAATAGTGTCCCTTTAAGGACTGTTTATTAAACGTTTGATAAACGTAAAAACTGTATTTATGAAATCTAACCCTAGCCCTGTTTAAAGGCGGAGGTACAGAGGGTGGTGGGAGTGCATTATTAGAGATATTTTGTTTCCTGCTCACTATGCTCGGATGCTAAAAAGGAAAAAGAAAAAATATCTTCTCTCCTGGTCCTATTTAGAATCTCAGAGTTCATTTCATATTATGTCAAGGCTACGTGAGAACGCCTAAAAGGGTGATTCTGAAAGCAGGAATACATAGATTTTTCTGCTTGGAATCCTAAAGAGGCCATAGACCCCATACTAATTACTGATTGAATGTAAGGGGATGGGCTTAAAACTTTGTTTAACAGCCCGCGCCTCCCTCCTTGCGTTTCATTGGCTGTTCACACGTATAGGAACAAAAAGAAATTAAGAAAACCACAGGAAAAAACTCACCTAATCAAACAACAAAAAAAGCCTCTCGCAACGACTCTAAATAACTCATAAGCTTATACGAAAAAACTACGGTTGTCAATATATATCAAGCCATTAAAAACAAAAACTAATAGTAAAAAAGTAGCTCAAACTAAAAAATAGACATTTACTTAAGGCGAACCCCAACTTTAACTCCAAAAGTTCAAATTTAAAAATATCTACATCCAATGCCTACTCGATCAGCACACGCAAAGAGAATTTCTTTACATTAGGGTTTGGCTCTCATAGGTAGCGGGAATCGCTATGTCAATATCACGTGGTTTGTAAGTTCAACTTCATGGTGCATGACGTCAGCGGTGACGATTTCTACGCCTGCCATTTTAGTCAAGCAGAAAGACACAGAAAATGGCCTGTTTAAGATTCCAAGTAGAAAAATCTAAGTATTCCTTCTGAAAGTAACAGTGTCGATATTGAATGAAATATAGAAATGTTGCAAGGGGTCAAGATAATCGGGTTACAGAATGATGAGAGAGAAAATTTTAAATCAGCCAAAATATTCTCTCTTACAACGTTTTTGCGCCTGTTAAAGGGATAGAATCAATCTTTTGGCTACTAATGAAAAGCTTTCATTTTTTTAAATCAGATAGAACTTAAAATTACGTTTTCAAAAAAATATATATATATTGATAGTTTTAATAACTTAACCATTTTTAATTAATTTCTAAAAATATTAGTTTTTGGCGCCGCTCCGATCACTGCCCCCTATAGTCGTTCGGCAAAAACACGAGCGAAACACCTACATTACCCCTGCTAACTTCCTCTCACACGGAGATATAGTAGATTTACACCTAAAAGTAGTTTTCGAACTATTTTGCATTTTCGTCAAATTAATATTATTAATTTCGATACGGATGGTTTGAAAGTTTTAAAGGAATGTAAATAGTTTCACTGTAATTTTGGTGTTTGAAGTAAAAGTTTTACTATGTTTAATTACAAATAAAAATATGTTAAAGCTTAGATTAGACCATTAGGCTAAAATAAAGCCATACCATTATTATACATGGAAGCTAAGCCTTTGCCAAAATAGCGTAAAAATGTGGTGTTTTGCACATTACCTGTAACAATTTTGACAAATCGCTATCATCCTTACTCTACAACGTAACCAAGAGTTAAGAGAACAAAGGATAATAAACATAAAAAATCAGAATTATGTTTACAAAGGTCTTCACATATATGCGCCGCTTCCCCAGTGAAGGTCAAAACTGAAAAGCTACTATACAGTGGTCTAGAGCTCCCTACATTCTCCTATTTCCAAACAACCATTGAATCAAAGTCCCATTAGCAACGTCACTACACGGAAAACAAGTTGAGCGGTATTTCGCGGCTAGTTTGAATTTCAAAATATCTAACGTACTTTTCTTAATTTTAAACGTTTAATTCGATTTATTTTTTGGCACACATTATTTTAGGCACATTTTTTTTACCTGAAACTGTCCTCCTCTTGTACTAGTGGGAAAACATTGAGAGTATCACTTTAAGAATTTTTTTTTAATTTGTTTTCACGAAACACAAATGTGGACAGTTATGCGACTTGGAACTTCAAGCTTTTTCCCATTAATATTGATTTTCTAGATAACTTCTGTTGAAATCGTAGTCGCTATCCCAAATCCGATCATTAATATATTTCTTTGTTATTGTTATATTTGCTATACATTCGGTTTTGCAATTTCTACCTCTCCGAGTGACGATGAAGTCACGGAGAGGTATTACACTAGACCGGACTTTGTGTATGTGTGTCCGTCACCGCGTTCGCAGATGGTAAATCGGTGCAAACGTGTTCGCAAAAAGCAATTTTTGGCTTCTACTACCATCGTTGGGGTTAAGACGTACGCGGTGATCGGCTAGGGTCGCGAGAAATGTCTAGACTCCCAATGGCAGGGCTTCCACCAAAGGCTCACGCAATTTTGGCCTTTCTTGCCATTTTTTGTGAATCAATCGCTTTTCAAAAATTGTTGAAGAGGCATTTCCTTGAATTCAAACGTCAACAATAGCTATGTTTCAAATGATTTTACGAATAACGTTTCCTTAAACGATTCAACTAGAATTAAGGTAAATTAATGACGATTAAAATAATTAATGTGAATTATGTTTATTTAATTATTTAAGAAAAACCTCTTAATAGCGTCTCGACTCGGAGAGGTATATTTTGGTTTTCCAACTTGTAGCAGTTTATTATTGTCGTTCAGAGAAGTAAACAGCTGTGGGACATATTATCTATATTATCGAAGTCTCTAACTTGAAGGGGATTGCGGGTAAATGTATTGCGTTCTTTTAAACTTAGCGCCTGTGTATCTGTTTTACCCTGTATTATACATAAGTGTGCAGCAGTGTAAACATGTCTACAGGCTCTGGTAGAAAATACATTGGATCTTTTCATCCTAAATATCAGCTCTGCCATCTAACTTTCAATCTTATCGCGTAGTCGAAATAATAGTTCAGGAATATTTTAAAACTACCAAATTTAATACTACCCCAAAATAATTGTGATTTTTGGTTTTAAGTGAATTCTTCTAATTTGCGTAAGCATTTATTATGCAGAATCCATTTCACTTCTGTCTCAGATTAGTATTAACAACTTCAAGAGTATTTTTCGTATCTCATCACTGGAGATAAATCGAGCAGAAATTCGAATGGAATGTGAATAATGCGCGGCCCGCCAGATCATTACGGACTCTTCTTTCTTCTTGTTTCAGACTTTCTTTAGATCTGTCTTTTTATCTCAGCCACGCCAGACTCTCATTCAAGAAGCAACAAAATTGACAATGCCCTAATCGTTCCGAAGACAAAAATAAAACATTCCTAGAATTGGTTTTCATTACAAACTAGAAGACTCTATTCAAAAAAATTTACAGGAAATAAAAGCGTGTAATTCACGTTGTTTCTTTCCGCTGACCAACTAGTTATTTCCCAATGGAAACTGGCCATAGTTCGAACGACTCCGGGTGAAGCACATGCAATGAACCAAGAAGTAGTATAGGAGCAATTTTGCGTTTAGAGTTGACCCTTTTCCTTTATATTACTAAACCCCTCTAATAGGAAACAAACCCTTGCTTTATACGGAAATCTATGGTAAATGCTTATCAAATTTGTTATTATTGGGTTACTTTAATTCTTGAAAAAAATAAATTCGGAAGTAAGGCTCGGATTGGATTTATTATCTTCACGTAGTGGCTTATTTCGGGGGAGAATCTAAAAGGTTTGGGTGAAAAAGAACAATGGAAAAATAGCGTAAACGTATTTTAGCGAAAGGAAAGAAGGTAATGAGGAGATCGTATCCTCGATTTGGAAATCTAAAGAAGAGCCATTTGGAATCCATTTGGAGCAGCTTTTATCTCTCGGCTCGCCAATGAACACCAACTATCTTGGGCCAGCTGAAGCCAACCCACATCCTTTGCCCATACAAAAGTATAAGAGATATCGAGACCTATCTTTGCTTTTCGCTTTGGAGCTTTTCCCTTCCTTTTAAAATACACGAACGAAAAATATCACCTCATAACAATTCTCTCCCATTCACTCTCCCTTCAATGACAAGCGAAAAATATTATACTGCCTAAGGCAGTTCTCTTTCACGACGCCACTATCACCAACACTACCACCACCACCGCCAACAACAGGCCAGGTCAAACTAAGACCCACATCGTAGATGTTCATCATACGATGTGGCTAAAAACGATATATTCAATGTACGGATGGTCCCTATAATTGGGTTTTTGTCTCATATTGTTCAGATAATTGGCACACCCGAGCTTTCAACGCATCCGTACCTGGCGGGGAATCGGACGTGGTGGTAAATGGCCTCTATCCGGTGACTCAATACAGTTTCCGCGTCACCGCCATTAACGCCATTGGGCGAAGTGAATACAGAACCACCATTACCGTTACAACCCACGAAGAAGATTGACAAGTCGTAATAAATGTTTTTCTAATATAAGTGCTGGTAACAATTTGGTTATATTTCGAATCATTGATTTTACCAAGGCATGAGAAATGTTTAAATGCTTAGTAAATTATTTTTGAAACTGAAGGGAAAACGAGTACGTTACGTGAAAACGCGCTTTAGACAAAACAATGAACACATTAAGTTATATTTGACGTACAAATTTTGAAACCTAAATCTTTCATTCATTTTTTTTTTCGTCTTTGACGTTTTAAAATTTTTGATCTATGCAGCTTTGAAAATTGCATGAAAATGTAGGACGTGGAAGTTAATTTTATGTTTAGATGTTTTTTTATCCCCCTAAAGCGTTTGAAATAGTTGTTTTGCCCTTTTATAATTATTTTAACCATATATGAACTGTTTCAGGCACCGCGAGTCCGCGACGTGATTTGCATTGCGGTTACTACGTTGGGTACAAAATGAGAGGCATGACAGACACGTACGTCTACAAGACCCTCGAGTCGGACCAGTGCTTATTGTCTAACCTGAAACGATTCATCGAATACAGCGTCATCGTTCAAGCTTATAATGCCCAGGGTGCTGGTCCACCTTCAGACGAAGTTATTGTCCTAACATTCGAAAACGGTCAGTTATGCAATTTACAAGTTTTTCTATCCTCCAAGTGCTGATGTTCTACTCCGAATTTAACGTTATCTTCTACCTGTTAGATAAGAATAGTTAAAAAACATATGTATGATAATAGATCAATAATAGATCAAAGCTAAAAAATATCTCACTGTATACCTGTATAAAGGAATTTCGATGCCCAGATCGGGCAGAGTTTATGTAGACGCGTAGAGGAACTCTCAGAAGAATAAATGACTTTTAATCTTAACTGTGTCTCGACAATACTTAACATGGTGTCAGAAGTTTACGTACCCTGCCCATCGCTTCCCAAGTAATTCGTCCCCCTTCACGAGCCGACCGTCCGTTCCGTCGTGTCACGATGACGACCACGCACTACGCCAGCCCCGCGCCGTTTAACCCGAGCGAAACCAACCCAGCGGCAGAATGGGCCGAATACCGAGAAAGTTTCAAGATAGACGCCATGGCAGCCAAGCTATCACAGGAGAACCATGCAACCCAAATAACGATATTTTTACATATCTTAGAAGCGGCAGGACGGAGGATTTACAACACATTTGAAATACTCCTGCCTGAGGGTGGAACGCTTACATTGACCCAAGTGCTCGCTGCCTTCGACGACTACTATGAACCGTATAAGGACATCGTCGCCTACCATTATCAATTTTTCACTATATTCCAGGGATCCCATCAGCCATTCTCCGAATTCCTCACGGATTTGAAGACTAAGGCTCGCAATTGTTCGACTGAAGCCAAACGCCACTCCAACTATATGTGCGCCACGACAGATTCCATATGCGCTGCAGGCTGGAGTACGCAAAGAAATTGGACCGCCTTACCAATTTGGGCATCATTACGCCGGTATCGGAGCCAACAGAGTGAGTGCACCCGATGGTCGTCGTCCAGAAACCACCAAAAGAAGGGCAGGGCGAGAACGACGAACCACTACTACGAATTTGCTTGGACACACGGAACTTGAATCGAGCGGTTAAACGAGAGCCTTATCCCACACCAACGGCACAAGAAATCTTTGCCAAACTGCACGGAGCTGAAGTCTTCACGGTCTTCGACGCCCAAAGCGCGTTCTGGCAGGTGGAACTAGACGAAGACAGTTCAAGACTTTGCACATTCGCAACCCCATTTGGACGGTTCCGGTTCCGACGATTGGCTTTGGGGATATGCACGTCTTCATCAGTCTTTCAACGGATCATGCACGATATATACCCACCTTCCACGTTCCCAAACACGCACATCTCAACGGATGATTTCTTGGTTGCTACCCGAGCACACACGCACAACAGAGAGATAGTGGCAGTCCTTGAAAGAGCGAGACAAAACGGCTTGATATTCAGCTCAGAGAAAATGCAATTGGCATCGCGAGAGATCACATACTTGGGATTAACCGTAACGCCTAAGGGATTGGCCATAGCCCCATCTAAAATCACTGCCATACAAGCCATACCTTCACCGACGGAAAGAACAGCACTACAGAGGTTTCTGGGGATGGTGAAATTCGTGGCCAAGTTCCTCCCACAGCACTCGTCGGAAGCGGCACCGTTACGCGCACTACTTATGAAAGGCGTTGCATTCACTTGGGACTCCAATGCGGAAGGCACCTTCAACAAATTGAAACAAATCATCACGGCTGCCCCAGTACTGGTATTCTTTAACCCAAAATATCCAATCACGATCTCCGTGGACAGCAGCGGCATAGGCGTCGGCGCAGTCCTGCTCCAAGACCAGAGACCAGTGGAATACGCCTCTACATCCTTCACGCAAACACAGCAAAATTACGCACCGATAGAAAGAGAATTGCTGGGAGTGGTGTACGCCTGTGAAAGATTCCACTACTACATCACAGGGACGATCTTCACAGTGGAAACAGATCATCGTCCATGTTGTATTATGTAAAAAACGAAGTTAGTTAAAAAACTATTTTATCTATTGACATAAGATAAAACTAGAGTGTAACCGAGTCTTCTTAATCGGTAGAGATATTTGAAGGAATCACTTCTCTTAAGAACAGCTACCATGTAACAACGCGTACTTTTTATCGTGACAAATAAATCTTTTATTATGCACAAACGTTTATTAAATTAATCAATTAGAAAACCACAACATGGTGTCAGAAGTGGCTTATTTTTTATAATTCGTGCCCACCACCCACTTGCGTATCGTTACAAATATGATGGCCTCCTTCAAAAGTCCGGAACCTTTTACACCTGGGAACAGTCCAGCGGAAGCCTGGGAGGCTTACAAGGAACGCTTCAAAATTTACGCAATTGCCTCAAAACTTAACAAGGAAGAGCATGAACTGCAACTTAACGTCTTTCTACACGTCATCGGTACGGAGGGACCACGGATTTACAAAACAATCTCGTTTCCATCTACCATCGTCATTCGTACGCTACAAAACGTCTATGATGCCTTCGATTCCTATTACAAACCATATCAAAACGTAACCTATTCTCGGTACAAGTTCTTTACAACGAAACAAGAGTCAGGCAAACCATTTGATGTCTACCTGACGAAAATCAAAACCCTGGCAGCCCAATGTAATCTGGACAAACCCAACCTGACGGACTCGCTGGTAGCCACCCAGATTGCGATAGGAACGACCAATGCCGAGGTTCGAAAACAATTACTAAAACTAGAACCACTCTCGCTGAGCCAAGCTATAGCCATAGCCCAAGCTGAGGAAACGTTCATGCAGCAGGCCCAAGTAATCAATCCAACAAAATCCATACTCACCTCCTCACACGGACAGCCAGAGCAGGAATGTTCTATGGTACATGAAGTTAATAGCCTCACTAACGTCCAACATTGGCGCGACCGCCAATCTACAAGCCAATATCAGGCACAACGGGGTCGGCCAAGGACTCGCAACAACTATTACCACCAAATCCCTCCAGACAGAAACAATTTCCGCCCAACCTCGCAATTTCGATCCGCTGTGCCGCCACGACGTCGCCCAAGCCAGAATCCTACAACTTCATACCCAACCTGCACACGATGCGGTCTGCGACACCAGTCCCACCAATGTCGCGCAATGGGATCCACCTGTTGGGCTTGCGGAGGACCGAACCACAGTACCACTGGTCAACTGTTTGTCGTGCCATTAACGAACTTAATGCTTATCTACCACCTTCCCGTTCCACTGACGAAGAACACGGAAACAACATCCGACGTGTAGACGAAATAATGTATGACGACAACCACCCAAATCAAAATAACGAATTCTTGTACTTATCTTCTTTGACACTACACGCAACATTTGCGAATCTGGAAGATGACCATCTCTGGCGGGCACAACTCATGGTGGCGAATACACCGACCACCTTTAAAATCGATTCAGGCTCTCAAGTCAATGTTATTCCGGAAGCACTGTACTCTCGGCTACATCCACGACCCGCCATGTTAACCCCAAGACACATAATCAAAGCATATTCTGGGCATGCTGTCGAAGTTCTTGGTATGACTCAACTTATCTGCTCCTCAAACCTCGCCTCAATAGCGCTCGACTTCTATATAACGCCAAAGGATCAAACTCCCATCATTGGTGCGAGTGCATCTCGAAAACTCGGCCTAATCACAAGATTACCGCACAATGAACATACAGGGCCGTCTTAAGTGCTATATGGGCCCCTGGGCAGTGCAGTATATTGGGCCCGCTAATCCCCTATACAAAACAAATTAATCGAGAAATTAAAATATTTATTATTTCCTTCAAACAAAAGTCAACAAATTTAACAGTCAACGCAAAGTCAGAAACATTTGCGCACTTTCTTCCTTGAAGATTCCTTTACAATTGGATGGAAGTCGATCGTTTTTTAGATCGCCATTACGTAATTCACGTTTGAACACATATTTTGACAAATATCTTGTCTTGGAATACTAATGCTTTCTCCATCTGCTTTATACACTTGGCGTGTCTTGGAAAGGTCGCTCTCATGGTTCTGACAAGATGTCGGCCCATTTCGAATCCAGCAATCAACTGCGTTAGGATTGCCGATTACCCATAGCCCTGCATCTTTTTTTGGAAGGAAGATGTTTTCGTTTCACATTTAGGCACTTTCACTGGTGGAATATCCTCATCTGGATCAGTTGTAGGAACAAGTGATGACTCCACTGCCATGTCGGTTGGAACTGCATGTGGTAGTCGTTGAGGGCTTCGGTGATATTATTGAAAGAGTAATTTTACCAGGCACTTCTCATTGCATTTTTATGGCACCATGATGTTACCTTGGGAAGTTTGTTAGCTTTCTCTTTCTCCTGCGCAGCTCGTTTTATCTTCTGGGCACCGCTCAAAGTATTACGTTTCATTTTTGATTTGATCACTTCTAATCTCTATTTATAGTTTGTCTAACATCTCAGCCATAATTTTATTCATAACAGGCATTATTTTTTAAACAGAGTTGTCTACTTTCAGCAGGGAAAGAAATAGACTTGTACCCCACGTCCCACCAAACAGCGAGAATGAGCGAGAAAATTCCAGGTTTTCTCTCTGCGCATGGGCAAAATGACAGTATAGACTGAGTCTGTTTTAGGGTGAAGGTTTCAAACTAAATAATAAGCCGATGTGCGGTTTTGAAGTGAGGCCATGGGGAAGGGGGATAATGTTAAAGCCTAGGCAACGGGTGACTACCTCATAAGTCTCAGATTTTTAGTTTTACATTTTTCATGTTCGATGGCCAAATTTTTCATTGAAAAGACTGTATGACCGATGGAAAGTAGTTTCTATTTTCTAGTGGTTTTCTTATGACAAGAAATGAAAAATGAGTATTATTTGACAATTATGGGGCCCCTATTCTCAAGGGGCCCCTGGGCCAGTGCCCAACGGGCCCAATGGATAAGACGGCACTGTGAACATAGCGCAACTCCCCCATTCATGGCACTCCAACCAGCCGTTGGCTTTAGGACTCCACCGCAAGCTACCGCGTCCCTACATTCTTGCACAGTGCCACCTGATGTTGCGACTAGCACGCCACAAGAAATAATGAAGAGATTCCCTGATGTTTTTGACACGGTAGGAAAACTCCCTGGACAATATCACATGAAGCTTCGCCCGGATGCGATCCCAACAAGAACACCAGCCCGTAAAATCCCGATCCAACTGATTCCACGGGTTCAAGCCGAAATACAACGCATGGTCGCTGCACAGGTCATAGTTCCTGTCACCGAACACACAGAATGGCTTCATCCAATGGTCGTGGTTCCCAAACTAGGCAATGGCATCCGCATTTGTCTGGATCCGCGCAATTTGAACAAGGCACTATTAAGAGAACACTATCCCATGCCAACATCCCAACAAATCTTCTCCGAGTTATCTGACGCCCAAGTTTTCACCGTATTGGATGCCAAATCGGCCTCTTGGCAAATCGAACTTACACCCGAGAGCTCTCGAATGTGCACATTTTCAACGCCATTTGGAAATTTTCGATTCACATGTCTACCCTACGGGATATCCACTGCTTCTGAATACTGCCAAAGGATAATGAATTCTATATTTGGCGATATACCTCGAACACGAATTGCCACAGACGACTTCCTGATACACGGTTCAAACGAAGCAGAACACAACAAAATCCTATATACAGTATTGGAACGGGCGCAAAGAAAAGGACTGAAGTTTAATTCCAAAAAGATTCAGCTAGCCGTTACCCGCATCAAATATCTCGGTCATATCATATCTTCCAAGGGCGTCGAAACTGATCCGGAGAAAGTTGGAGCGATCAGAGAACTACCACCACCAGCGGACAAACCGGCACTCCTACGATTTCTGGGCATGGTTAACTTCATGGCAAAATTTATTTCTGGATATTCCGAACGAACCGCTCCCCTACGACCTCTTCTCAAGCAAGACACAGTATTTCGATGGGACGAAACCCACCAAGACGCTTATGACGACTTGAAACAAGCCATCACTTCAGCGCCAGTGTTAACATTTTATAATCCCAAACTACATAACACTGTATCCATCGACGCTAGTCAACATGGAATTGGTGCCGTACTTCTGCAGCAAGGCAAACCGATTGAATACGTGTCGATGACCTTTACATCCGCACAAACGCGCTACGCTCAAATTGAAAAGGAGCTGCTCGCCATATTATATGCATGCGAACACTTTCATTATTATGTGGCAGCCGCCCCACTAACAGTGCAGACAGACCACAAGCCGTTGCTTGCCATTATCCGGAAGCCGTTCCATCTTCTCTCTCCGAGGCTGCAGCGCCTAACATTGCGGTTGGCGCGGTATGACCCGACATTAATTTATGTTCCTGGTACCAAGCTTTTCATCGCTGACGCCCTCTCGAGAGTACCACAACCCAACTGCACAATGACAACGGACTTTTTGGAAGGTCCCGCCGCAAAAATACATGCTCTGGCCACTCTTTCCGATGACCGACTCACGATGTGGCTAAAAACTGACAGCGTTAAAACTTTAATTTGAAGCCAAGGAGAGCTTCTTGACCTAAATTTGTTACAATGATAATTGATACGCTTCATATTAGGCTCGACCTTTCACCTCACGGGCAATAACAACACAATAACAACACCTGCGCTTTTGTCAAGCGATTGAGCTCGTGGAAATGCGAGATCAACGACACCTAGGACAGCGAGGGCAAGAGAGAGGGGAAGGAAGCAGGGGACCTCGATGGGTCAAGAAGAGAAAGGATTAAAAAGGGAAAGGAGAGGGAGAAGCGCGCACGATGTGAGAGTGAAAGGTCGAGGTAGTTTTGAGAGGTTTAGTTTTTGGCGGGAAAATGGAAAATACGCGCGAATTGTTGTAAACGGAACGGAATAAACTTTATTTTATCTTTAACTTTAAAGAGTTGTCGTATTTTACTTAACACACGAAACCCACCCTAACATTTGGTGTCAGAAGTGGGATCACGACACAGGTGCTTTGCTACGCCTGGAACTGAATTAAGTGTTAACTAACTAGTGCTAACGGACGATTCCTTGGACTACGACACCGGCGTTTCGACAGACGTCTACGATACCGAACTCTTTGAAACTGTAAACAACGAAGATCTGGCCTTTGGCGAAAACCACGCGTCCACAATGTCGTGCAACGGTAACCCTAGTCTTCAAATTGGATACTTTTCGGCCGATTTCGGGGAATCAGCCGCCGAATGGCTGGTTCAATATGAGAGGCTCGCCACCCAACTAAAATGGACGGCCGCCATAAAGCTCAGCGCTGCCGCGGGGTATATGCTCCCGAATAGTACGGCATATAACTGGCATCGCGTCTGGGGAGAAAAATGCGCAGACTTCGAGGAATGGAAAAAGAGTTTCCTGGAAGCGTTCCCCGATCGTTTTTCGGAAGAGGAATGGCTCGTACAGATGAGAGCCCGAGGACAGCAGCCGAGCGAAAGCGTTGAAGCCTACATTTTTGCCAAACTCGATCTGTGTAAAAGAAGCGGCCTCGACCCTGACGACCAGAAGACAATCCGACATGTCGTAATTGGACTCGCAAATCGTAACCACGCGGCGGTTATTAGTTCGTCTAAACCCAAGACGTCTGGAGAGATTTTGAAGCTTGCCAAGGAACTTGAGAAATCGGACAGTTTTCATAACGTAAATGTAACCACAATAGCTACGCCCTTCCCGTGCCCACCGCGTGGCGCGCCTCCGGCCGCCTCCTTCGCGCCGCACATGGCGGCACCGTATAATTATTGTCAGGCGCCCACGTCTTTCCCCGTATATGGCTATCAGCCCTTCCCGATGATGGCCCCTATCGCCCATCCGCAGCCCTTCAGCGCCCCGAAAGCGGACCCACCAAGCAATCCGTCCGAAGATACGAGATACAAGCAGTTAACCGGAAAAATTGAAAAGCTAGAAGCTATGATCGAAAATATGACGTTGAACCAGGAGAAGGAAAGACGGGAAGATGAGTATCACCGGAGCTACTCGCAGTTCAGGAATTACCGGCAAGACCCCTTTCCCCGGAGCCGAGAATGCTATAATTGCGGCAGGCTAGGACACATCTCGCGCGACTGCCGGCAACCCAGAAATACCGACCCGAATAGTGCCGCGCGGAACACCGCTCCTAGTTCGGGAAACGAGAGGTCAGCTTCGTAGAGAGGGGTTCGGAGCTGTCGACCGCATACATGCCACACCCCTCAATAGATGCTAGGAACGAAGCCTCTGTCGTGCCTGTGTTGGACGTCTCGGTAAGAGACATTGGCCCGATTAAAACTCTTTTGTACACAGGCGCCCGGAAATCGGTCATCGATGAGTCTTACGTAGCGCGAAACAATTTACTCGGAAACGTGAAGCCATGGGACGGCGCCCCTGTCATCGGTTTTGACAAGCGACTCGCGATGCCGAAAGGAGTGATAGATATTATGGTTGAAGTAAGCGGTTTTGACGCGGTGCGCGTAGAGTGTTTTGTGGTTCCAAACGCGATCCTACCCCTCGTTCTGGGTGTGGACTGGTTCACGTCACAACGAGCTGGAATTATATTCGACGAAGGGCAGTTTCGTCTGATTTATCTGGATAATAATCATCGGATGCAATACCTCAACCCCGTCCCTCGTAGCGGACAGACCCATTTGGCGTGGAAATGCGGACGCCCTCTCAGGAGCTACAATCCTTCCGCAAGATCCCGAAATAACTGCGGGTCAAATCCCCACCTGTGCCTTGAACTTTGAAGCCATCCCCATTAATGAACTAGCCCTTGCTCAACAAAGCTTACCTAAACTAAAGGAGATGATGATGAAACTATACCGTCAAGAAGGAAACCAAGCCGAACCCCGAATAGCCGAGTACACAATGAAGAACGGAACCCTATATAGAGATAACCCTTTCGGAGAAGGCCGGGACAAGCTTCTGGTCGTACCCCCATCACTTCGAAAAACCATTCTCGACGTGGCCCATGACTCAGAAACCGGAGGGCACATGGGAATAGAGAAAACACTCTCTAAAGTCCGACAACGATATTGGTGGCCAAGACAAAGGAAAATGGTTAAAAGGTACGTCGAGTCATGTCAAACCTGTCAGTTCCGTAAAGTACCCCCAGGCACGTCAGACGCGTCCCTACACCCGACAACACTCCCCACCAAACCCATCGAATTAGTCCCTGGAAGATTACCAGGTCTGCCAGGCGAAGGAAAAATAATTGGACCACTAGAAGTGCCGGTCAAAGTTGTGACCGTCTCGAAACGTACCGAAGACACCCGGAGTGAAGCGCGGACAACAACAGTCGAGAGTCAAGCCCATCAGAAACAGCGTAACGATGAGAAGAACGGCAAAACTGCTACGAAAGTACCGGGACCCGTGAAGCCATTCCAGGTTCGTAACCTTGACGACGATGGAGACGCGCTCGACGACAGTTGGGATGACGAAAGCGAAAGTGACCGCAGCAACGACGAAACAATTAGTTTCGACCCCCGCGATTTCGACACAACCCATCTCGATGACCATGCGGTCACTCCAAACTGGCCACAACGGCGGAAGATTCCGATAGTTCGCTATGGAAATCCCATTTGCTGGTCAGCCCAAACGCTGATGGTAACGATCTGCGTGGTAATGCTCTTTATGTTACTATAGTTATGTACTCAACTAAGGACTGGAAGACTATACAATTAATGTGTTAATAACTTATTATTTGTTTGTATAATTAGTTTTGCTTTAATTGATAATCTTGCGAATGAGGGCATTCGTATTACAGGATGGCCGAGAAATGTTACAATGATAATTGATACGCTTCATATTAGGCTCGACCTTTCACCTCACGGGCAATAACAACACAATAACAACACCTGCGCTTTTGTCAAGCGATTGAGCTCGTGGAAATGCGAGATCAACGACACCTAGGACAGCGAGGGCAAGAGAGAGGGGAAGGAAGCAGGGGACCTCGATGGGTCAAGAAGAGAAAGGATTAAAAAGGGAAAGGAGAGGGAGAAGCGCGCACGATGTGAGAGTGAAAGGTCGAGGTACTTTTGAGAGGTTTAGTTTTTGGCGGGAAAATGGAAAATACGCGCGAATTGTTGTAAACGGAACGGAATAAACTTTATTTTATCTTTAACTTTAAAGAGTTGTCGTATTTTACTTAACACACGAAACCCACCCTAACAAATTGTACAACCCCCTTGTTTACGAGACTAATATAGGCTGGAAAATATATTTTGTATTCTTCGTTAGGTATATTATACTTATAAAGGGGTACTCTCAATCTTTTACGACTTTAGATGGCGGATGTTTTAGGTAGAAAAATTTGCCTAAAATAGTTCGAACAAAAAACATTTCACATGAACGTTTAAAATTAATCCAACTTGTTTTGACCGGTGTGGCGTCAGTAAGGAATATTGTTCCATTAGTTGTTTAGAAATACTAGTAGCTATTTGAGCGACACGAAGCTGGAATCTGAGCCGAGAACTTTCTCGGTTTTTCTCGAAAGACTCACTTGTAAAATGAGGTGATCAAATGTGAGGTTACTCTTTGTAAACACATTTGGGATTAATCATGTTTATTATCCATTGATCGCATAACCCATGGTTACTTAAAAGAGTGACGAATGGTAGTGAATGTAAGTTAGTACATGTGATTCTATGTCATCAATCTGATAAACTTTTAGCTTTATAGGTGTTTTTAAAACCGACAAAACCCTAGTTATCGGAATGTCCGAGGAGGAATCTATTTTGAACATAACGTAGCGCTGGTAGTGGACGACGGTAATCCCGACTATTTAAGTAGCTACTGTATATATTTTCAAACCGATGACACACCGCGAAAATACTTCATCAGTTTGAAGGAGCTTTAAGAACGACCCATTTTCCCCTACGCATCTTACCATGGGGTACATAGGGCAATAGCCGTTACATGTAGTATACTACAAGTATAATTTGCAGGTCTTGATTTTGATATAAATTATTCATAAAAGCCCAGAAATCAATTAAAAGGATTTTTACGTGAAAAAAATCTCTTAGAGATAACGTGGCAGGGAAGTCCTCGTTCCAGTTTGATGAAGAGCGCATAATTTGAGAAACTGCTCGTTAAGGGATTTCGGAGACCCGAAGATAAAAAAAATGGCGCAGTCCCTAGCGAGCACATGTCGTTTCACTTCCCCAGTACCCTTTGGTTGGAGCAACGAGAATCTACTAAAACGAGTAGAAGACTAAGCGTTAATTAATAACCCTAAAAAGTTTTGGTTCTAATTCCGGTAGAGAAATCAACGCGCAGGGGAGGAGGGGTCTCTTCCTTCGAACCAAGAGGCAACGCGAGATGGAGCCAGAGTTCACTGCACGCGGGAGGTTAGCCAACTCGCACTGCTTTTAGCGGTGCTTCCTGACCAAGTAAAGTTGTCTTCACCCATATAAAAAATGGAATGTTCTATATTTATTACTTATTTCCTGACTTTTATTAAAAAAAATTCCGTTTTTTAACGCTAAGAAATAATAATTTTAATCTTTAAGCAGACGGTATATACCAAACAATTTTCGTTGTAGTGAATATGCCAATTATCAGGAAAATAACGTAGTCTCTTCCGCCTCTCTCGCATTATTCTCTTCGTTCAGTTTTTACTTTTTTTTTAATTTTCTTGCCAGCGGCACCTCACTAGCGGTTGGAAGCGATGTAAAATCTTTAGCCAAGGGTTAAAAATGACGCTCGACAAGGGAACAATATTCCTTTTAGGATTAGCTTTGGATCATTGGATATGCCTGGAAGCATAGCTCGCTAGCTGTTTCAAATTCTTCTTACAATGCGGCCCTTAAATATTGTACACCAGAAACCCTATGGGTATTAGGATTTATGGGTAGTGTACAAATAATACCCTCGTTTTTAAATTGAGAGCCTGCGATATTTCAGTCTTTAAAGAGGTTAACAAAATACACCATAAAACGCACAGTATGCCACATAGACGCTGATTTATAAATATTTCAAGTTTTAGGGTTTTATAACTAACGCTAGAAGTAAAGATGGGAAGCTAGTATCTCCAGCTTAAGATAATTTGCGGCGCAGAGTTCATGCAATCAGAGAAAGACAATTTTTCGAGAGAAATTACCTTACACACGCCACCAAGGCTAACTAATGTCGTTCAATCTGGACAGACGAAGATAAAATGGTTTCGGTGACGTGTATTCATCCGCGATTATAGGAAGGCGCGAAAAAAACATAACTCGACGCCTCGCAAAACCCTTTCGATAACTACTTCCCCCTATTTACTACTATTAACGCTGCTTTGTTATCAGAAATGTATTTTTAGAAAACCGTGAGTTTGAGACGTAAGAAGAATCCGGTTGAAATATTGGAACTCCCCTTTCAATTTATCTCCCTGCTAAAGCCGATCGATTCTAACGGTCAGTCTGCGACTACATGCCCCTAGTAGTCAGATCAGAAATTTATGACTTCTTATCCTGGGAAGTATTGGACTCTAACCATATCCGGAACCATCTCTGTTAGCCAACTTCTTATTAGGTCCGATCACCGCGCCACCTACGGCATTTCCTTCAATTTGAGCTGGCAGGCGCGCCAGCAGCGGGCAAGAAACGAAACTTTAAGGTGTGTCCTGTGGTTTGAGGTAACGAATCAGAAACGGTGACAAGAAAAGCTGTTTTAATAGACTACTAGAAAATCCGGTTAAACTAGTGTGGGGTCCTAGGCCCACGGATTGTAATGCATTTTCATAGAGTTCTAGCCAGACGGCTTTTCAACGATTGGCGCTGAAGAAGTTTTGAACACGCCCCATAGTTTGAGTGCCACAGCCTCTCGGCGTGGGATTTTTTTCAGTAGACTAGATCGTTTTCCTAGTGGGGAGGAAACTTTCGACCCTCTTTTACGATTGCCATAGGCAATTTTGACTTGCAGGGATGGATACTATATAATGCCTTAGTGTCCAATTTTTTCCAGGATAAGAAGTCATCAACTTCTGGTCAGATCGATAAAGACATGGCTCGACTCTATCGATGGAAAGTTTTGGGTGTTCGGCTGACTGCTTGGTTGGCCATGTCTTCAACAGGTTTTATCTAGGTCGACGACCAAATTATACGTTCACTTAGCAGCTACTTCTTTCAACGAAGATAGTTGGAGTAGTTTTCTTTTCACTGCAATTCCATTTACCATTTCGTTTAACACGGTTTTTTGCTACAAAGCAACAAAGACAGAAGGGGCTATTTTCCTATTCAAAATATTCATATGATATGAAGCATGCAGTTTGGTCAAATTTGAAAATTAACGAATTCTGACTGTGCATTAAGAACAAACAAAGAGAGCTCTCTCTCTAGCATATTGTAATGTTAAGCAAGAACGGCGAGGCTTATTCGGTTACTGGTAACATCGTTTAATGGTCTAAACAAAACTATACAAATCGGGGTATGTTGCCCGTTGTTTATATAGTTAGCTGTTATCAGCTCTTATCTATTTAAGGACCTTTGTCCTTATTATCGGTTTATAAGTTAACTATTTACATAAGCATATGGTATCTATAAGTCTATATCATATATAACATCTTCCTTTTTTCAATTTGAATTGTATCTGGCTTGATATCGTTGTGGCGGCTTTGTTTCTCTTCGGGGCCTTGTAGTTGGTTGGATGACCATTGTGTAACGAAAATTTTAAATTATCTTATTGGCTCACTTAAACTACGTTTTGATGACGTTGCTGATGGGGACGGCGAAAAATGCATGATTCCTTTTTACTTCTGTCGGTATGACCCGCCTCTACTTTCATACCCCCCGTACCGGAAAAGGGGGTACGGGACTTTGACGCGCACCCAGATCACTCTGTTCTTCATTCCTACTTCTAATATTAAATCTATCCCTGATATTATATAGATCCGATTTAATAAAAAAAATCAAGCGCCAAGACTAGTGCTTGCAATCAGTGGCCATGGAGTAATATTAAAGGGTATATTCCCATTGCGCAGAATTCCATTAGACCGAATCACGCCAATGTTTTAAGGAATTTAGCCCAACCGCGGGATTGGTATTTACAATTCAAACGACGCTATTTGTTGAATTAAGCGACCCCAAAAATTGCTATGCAGTTTATTTTCTATTTATGTGATTTTTTAAAGAAAGCGCTTTAAATAAGTTTTACTGTCTTGGAAACGCCACTATTTGACGACTGGTTAGGTTAGGTTTAGCTATGTTAGGTTAGGTATACTTCTTTAGGGTTATAAGTGAAAATTTTATTGTTAAGTTAGAAAGTACATCCTTCCGTTCGCGTTCTTCTTTTCCTTCTGCCTTTCTTTCTTCAAAAAAATAGCTTTTATACAAAAAAGGGGTAAGGGGAGAGCGTTGACTCAGCAAAACTTTCCATTCCAGAGAACGTTTTTCTCGCCCAAAACCCCGCGACCTCCGTGAAGTGGGGGTTTTGGTCCTTTCGACCACCCTACTCGTTATTTGGGAGTTTCAAAATCCCTATACACTCTTATGAATGCAACAGCGGCCTTTGCACATCGCCCGATACATCCAAGGATGGGGGGCCAGCTCATAACGTGAATGCTTGTATATAGGAACCTCGTTAGAAACCAGTAAATTCATGGTCATCAATAGTAAAATCATTCTACAACATTTTAAGCTAGCTTACATGTAGATGGTGTTTTCGTAGTTTTTATATCGATTTGTAAAAATATCTATCTCAAAAAACATAGTAAGTATTCAAGATTTTAAATACGAGGTTAACACTAATAAAAACAGTGTTTAATGCGAGGTTTCAGAAGTCATTGACGGTAGAAATCACCACGTAACGATTCCTTTCTAAGGGAATTTACTAAAAGTACAGATTCTATGGTTTAATATTATAAAAGATTTTAATTTTATACAAAATTGTAGTAATTGTAAGGATTCATTGACCTATAACTCCAAAATTCCTAGCAGACGAACCAAAAACCATGTGTTTTTAGCATGTCATGTTGAAAAATTCCAAAGAGGCAAAGAGTAAGATCTTTTAGACACAGTCGATTAATACTTTGTAAGTGTATCCTTGCAATCTAGGTTCGAGTCTTTAAGTATATTTTGTATTAAGAATTGTGTTGGTCGAGTTATTTCATTTTGGACCAGGTGTATCCATGCAAGGATGATAGGGGTAGATACGAATTCTGAGAGAAATACGCGCCGTAACTTCGGAAACGATTGGGTCTGGTGGGACGCTAAAAATGGGGGAGGAAAACTCGGGACGAAAGGCAGGTGGGCTACTTAAGAACTAGACAATTTTTAGCGCCATCGTGTCGACCTAATTTTGCTTACATATGCCAAAGTTATTTTAAACTATTTTGCTAATAAGTACAATTTTCTATTGATACACTAAATTTCATATAGAGTTAATATTTAATAATTATTGCTTCAAAATTGTTACAAAAATAATAGTGTGCGTAGATGACGCTGCAATAGGGAAACGCCGGTAGGGATTTATTTGAACGCGCTAGGCGTCACCTATAGAGTTGTTACTTCCGCTTTCAAAGACGATTGAAAAGATTAATCATTTGATTAAAAAAAATGGAATTAAACTTCTAACGCATAGTGATGAAACCAAACATGATTTTACTGTTTGAAAAGTCTTACATTGATAATTAAATAAAATTGATAATTTTACGCTAAGTTAAAAATATTATTTAATCAAATGTTTGATCTTATAATCCTTTCAATCCCCGTAGAAAGCGGCAGAAAGAACTCTAGTAGACGCGTCTAGCACGGACTAAGCAATACTGAAGGACCGAGGCAGCCTATAGAGCCCCATACTAAGCGACTAAACAACCAATGTTAAACTTACTTTCCCCTTTCTGCGCCAAAATGGACGGGGGGGGGGGTCATGATAAATACCAAGTCAAATCCCGTAAAAAGCTAGCGCCATCTAGACAAAATAAGACGTTAGCTGCTTCCCTCTTTAGAACGTTGATCCCCCCCACTATCTGGTTTGCTACTATCTGCCGCTAGAAGGCGAAATAACAAGTATTTTTCAACTTTCTCCCTCTGCCATCCGTCCTTCAGTATTGGTTCGTCCATGCGTCTAGCACCTTCAAATAAATCCCTACCGGCGTTTCCCTATTGCAGCCTCTCTACGAGCACTTTTATTTTAGCAACAATTTCGAAACAATAATTATTAAATGTTAACCCTATATAAAATTTAGTGTTTCAATTGCAAATTTTATTTGTGAGCGAAACAGTTTAAAATAACTTTGGCATATTTAAGTAAAATTAAGCCAGCACGATGGCGCTAAATAGTGTATAATTTTGAAGTTGCCCACCTGACTTTCGTCGCGACTATTCTTCCCCCGTTTTTAGCGTCCCACCAGACCCAATCGTTTCCAAAGTTACGGCGCGTATTTCTCTCAGTTTTCGTATCCATTCCCTATCATCCTTGATCCATGGAGGTTTATCGAAATCAATATATCCGTCGTAGCTGGAAGCTCCGGCGTGGTGGTTGTTACAGGACGATAGGGTAAGACCATGGGCGGCGGCGGTGGTGGTGGTGATCTAGGGTTTTGTGTGTTCAATAATTCGGGCGGGTGAGCCTTGGGGAAAAAGTTACACTATCAGATCAGACTGCTGCTGGCTTATTTTTTTTTTCAGAGAGAATTTCTAATAGGGAGTGGAAGCTCTTGCCCTTGACAATGCTAAATACAATCATAAGTACCATAATTACCCCTGATTAGTAAAACACGCCCGGTGGACTAATATTATGTAACCAGCATGATCATCTGCGTCCTATACAAGTTAGGTATATGCGACGCTGTGCGGCCTTTTTTGTCCCAACTTTTTTAGCCAATGGGAGACGTTTATAAGGGTGCCTCTAGCTTCTCAGAAGTCTGATTTAGAATCTTGGTAAATCGATAGAATTCTTAGATTCTCAGTCAGAATTCTGAGTAAGTAAACATTAAGGTTTCGTCTGCTACACTAATGGGCACAGGCCAATGAAGCTACATATATCGTAACTGTTAATGATTGTTATTTAACCTACATAAATTGCTGAATTAGTACCGGTATCCATCATTGCTTAACATATGTCGCAAAAAAATAATGTTTTAATTTACAACCCAAAACCTATACTCGCGCGCTTGAAGGCCGCCATTACACCAACACTGGTCCGTGGCCTACAAGATATCTGTAGGGGAGGTCTGAATATGAGCCTCCGCGGACGATTTACAATTTCAAATGACTACAAGAGGCCACCTCCTTCGTTTTTTGGGTGAAAATGCCGGTTACATTAGTCCAACGGCCGTGTTTTACTTATCAGGGGTAATTATGGTACTTATGATACAATGTAGCTCAAACAAGTAGGCTGCGACGCTAAAACTAGCCAGTTTAATTTCCGGTCACATGACACTCCTTTAATTTTAAAGTTTGCCCTCAATCACTATTGTTTGTACAATTACCCAATAAGGGTTCGCGATTTCGAGTGCGACTGGCGCCATTTGGAATTATTTTAAGTCGGACGTTTCCCTTTCCCTAAAGAGGTTGTGTCAATCTCCTCTAGAGACCCTCCCGCAACATTCTAGAACCACCCTAGAGGGAGAGGCCACAAAAATTTTACCGGAAATAGACCTGGCCAGTTTTGATGATCACGTGACTTTTGAGCTACATAACATTCCTAAGTTTCCACTCCCTATTATAAATTCTCTCTGTTTTTTTTTGACAAAATGGGATGCTATTATATCAGACGACATAATTTAAAACCCCCGACGCTAAGCTCTCACTCTCTCACTTCCAACGGCCATGGTTCGTAAAACAAATGGTTTGGTAAGTAAAAGCTTTGTGGCGTTTTTCTTTTTGACTGCTTTGAGAGCAATAGAAAATATATTGTTTGAATGAGTTCAAGGATAAAAGAGCAGATCGGAACAGTCCAAAAAAACGAACGGCATTTCTCAAATCAGATGTGATTCTTGAAATTCAAAATACATGTGAATATTTAGCGATCGGATCATTTATCGACTTCTATTTTGATGCTAATCGAGGCCGATAAGCGAGGTTCCCAGTAGACTAAATAAAACGACCTAAACTGTTTGCTTTTCGGCAAAATAATTTGTTCTGCACACGAATATTATTATTGATTGTCTACCATTGGGTCGAATCCCATTGGATCGAATGTCTCGTTCGACCGAATCCCATTAGACCGAATACCGCAATTTGGGCGGTTTTCCAATCATGAATTTTCCTTTCAATCCTATTTTTCTATTGATTTTCCTATTAACTTCTTGTTATTGCAGAAAATACTAAACCAAACGTAACCTAATATAACAGTAATGTTTTGGAAAAGGCATATTTTTGGAGAAGTCAATGAAGCTAAATTTCAATATTTTGGAAAAGGCGTAACATTGTTAAATGATTTATAAATTATTACTAACCTAATTTAACCAAACCTAACCTAACATAGAAGTAATGTTTTGGAAAAGGCATATTATTTGAGAAGTCAATGAAGCTAAACATCAATATTTTGGAAAAGGCGTAACATTGTTAAATGAATTATAAAATATTACTAACCTAACCTAACCTAACCAAACCAAACCAAACCTAACCTAACATAACAGTAATGTTTTGGAAAAGGCATATTATTTGAGAAGACAATGAAGCTAAATTTCAATATTTTGGAAAAGGCGTAACATTGTTAAATGATTTATAAAATATTACTAACCTAACCTAACCAAACCTAACCAAACCAAACCTAACCAAACCAAACCAAACCTAACCTAACCAAACCTAACCAAACCTAACCAAACCTAACCTAACCTAACCTAACCTAACCTAACCTAACCTAAACCAAACCAAACCAAACCAAACCAAACCTAACCAACCTAACCAAACTAACCTAACCTAACCTAACCTAACCTAACCTAACCTAACCTAACCAAACCTAACCAAACCTAACCAAACCTAACCTAACCTAACCTAACCTAACCAAACCTAACCTAACCAAACCTAACCTAACCAAACCTAACCAAACCTAACCTAACCTAACCAAACCTAACCAAACCTAACCAAACCTAACCTAACCTAACCTAACCTAACCTAACCTGACCAAACCTAACCTAACCTGACCTAACCAAACCTAACCAAACCTAACCTAACCTAACCTAACCTGACCAAACCTAACCAAACCTAACCTAACCTGACCAAACCTAACCTAACCTGACCAACCTAACCTAAAAATAAATTGATTTTCTTATTAAACTTCTTGATACTGCAGCAAATAATATGTGTTCACCAATAACATTTTTCAATAAATTCAGAAAATGACTTCCATTTTTGGAAATGTCTAACCCTAACCTAACCATACCTAACGTAATCTAACCTTACCATTAAGAGATCTCCCTCCCAAGTACTGACGGCGCTCGATGCTGCTTAACTTCTTCGATCATCCAAATCACTTTATCCATTGCGCTACTGGAGCCCGGCAACTCAAGGAAAACGCTATGATTTTATATGTGTAAACCCATCCCATTCAGTCGAAAGCTCTTCCATTTTAATATTCCATTCAGTAGAAAATCGCTCTTTGGGCTATAAATTGTTTTAAATTTGGCTACAATTTTAGAAATTTGAATTCGATCCAACGGGATTCTATCCAATAGGATATTACCTTATTATTTACACTCCTTTAGCATCAAGTCGTAATGATCTTATAAATTTCTTTTTGCAGACACATATTCTATTAACCATGTCCCTTCACCATGAATTTATATATTAACATGAATATACATGTGTATCATTAGCCTTTCTATCATGTTATTCAGGGATGGGAGGGACCTTTCTATTACATACGCGTTTAACGTAATCGCGGTAGCCAATCAAATCGAGACACCTGGAAGTTCGAACAGCAGACAACCTGTTTAACAAAATTTATGAGGGACACAATTTTCGGTTACGTTTACCAATCTGCGTCAACTGAATATTAAAAAATAATCGCCGATACGTGAATAAATGTCTCATCACGATATCCGAAAGTGATATTGATCTTTTAAAGGAAATCATAATAAGTGCCTGCAATGTTTTTCGTGAAACTGAAAACTGTTGCAGGAAAGTGCTAATCCTCTTCCATTAAGAAGATGAATGTAACGTAACGGTTGAAAATAAACTACTAACATTTGAAATCGTGAGAATTGATGATGCTGGTTTTTTTTCCTGCGGTTGGAAGTAAATTATTGCGGTAGTTGATCAATTTACAAGCATAATTAACCTTTCGCATGACAAGAGCTTTAGCTTTGAAAACAAACCGCCGGAAATTCTCTGACGTCACGCAAACTAAGCCCCTCCCATCCCTGAATATGTAGTTTAACTAGTCAATGCAGATATATATTCATGTTAAATGAATAAATTCATGCCTTCACGGATTGCTAGCCAGAAATATGTTGGAACTAGGGAGGAATGTTATAAAAGCTCCATTCCTAATAGAGTTGCCATTTCCTGGTAGGATTTATGAGTAGAGTGCGGCTTGTTTATATGTGCATGGCGCCTAGCGCGCTCGAATACCTCTTAGGGAATAAAGGTTCCACTAACTCTCGTTCGAGTCAAGCCCAACAGGATGCATTTACCTTACCCATTTTACCTCGCTACAATTCTTCTTCCATTGAAGGAAACCTCTCCCGTAATGGTTTTCCTGTATTTGAAAATCAACGTTGGTATATCAATTCTTGCCAGTAGGTGATTGCGTCTCTAGGAAATTCAATTCTCTATAGACGTTAGTGAGATAATTGGTAATTTAATCAATTGAACAAACAGAATTAGCTAAGAAGCATTGGTATAATTATAGTCCTCACTTCGGTTTTTGTGGTTCACTTGCTACTTCGTGAAGGAAGAATTTTCCGCACTATAACGTAATAATAATATTCTTTAATAAATTTCTCAACAATCTGCTGTAGAATTCTAGTAAATGCCATTTTATTGCTCTTTGAAATACGGGAAGTCTCGTTTCAAGGAATAAACTTTCTTTAAGAAATATCTGCTTTCATGTTAAATTTGATTAATTTTTTAGTTTTACCTAAATGTTAAATTTGATTAATTTTTTTAGTTTTACCTAAATGTTAAATTTGATTAATTTTTTAGAGAATTCTCGTGAAAAACACACGGGGATCCGCATTTTAAAATATTGGTCAATCCAACTAGAGTTTTACTTGAATTGGAATTTATTTTTCAAGACGAAACGCTCCAGGACATGAAATCGGTTTGTTGGGGATGAGATTTATCTGCAGTCCGTACTTTCGCATTTGTCAAAAAACTCATTACCTCTCGTCTTTTCTCTAGCTTGCTTTTATTTTTACAAAGATTCCACTGGGATCTGTTCACAATTATCCAAATTTTTGTAAACTTTTGTGTTTCATTATAAACCTATCTTCCTCACGAGTATCCAACCATATTTAATAAGTTCATAAGCAAAGGCTAAACGAATTTATAATAGAATAATTAGATTTTTGTATAAACCTTCCAACTGCCGAACCTCCAGGGATAAATTTAATGCAGAAGTTGATGACTTCTTATCCTGGGAAGTAATGGACACTAAGGCATTATATAGTATCCATCCCTGCAAGACAAAATTGCCTATGGCAATCGTAAAAGAGGGTCGAAAGTTTCCTCCCCACTAGGAAAACTATCTAATCTACTGAAAAAAATCCCACGCCGAGAGGCTGTGGCACTCAAACTGTGGGGCGTGTTCAAAACTTCTTCAGCGCCAATCGTTGAAAAGCCGTCTGGCTAGAACTCTATGAAAACCCATTACAATCCGTGAGCCTAGGACCCCACACTTGTTTGACCGGAATTTCTAGCAGTCTATTAAAGCAGCTGTTCTTGTCTCCGTTTCTGATTCGTTACCTCAAACCACAGGACACACCTAAAAGATTCGTTTCTTGCCCGCTGCTGGCGCGCAAATCAGCCTGACAACTCAAAATGAGAGAAATGCCGTAGGTGGCGCGGTGATCGGACCTAATAAGAAGTTGGCTAACAGAGATGGTTCCGGATATGGTTAGAGTCCAATACTTCCCAGGATAAGAAGTCATAAACTTCTGGTTAATGCGGATTTAACTTAATAACGGTTATACAGAAATTTCAGTACTTTCCAATTTTTCATTTCCTTATAATTTATATACAACATAAATCACAAATTTTAAGTTTCTGTCTCGGCTTGAACTACCTTAGATGATTGGTCAGCGACCAAATAAGGAAAAGTAAGGGGCATCGGATTTCAGATATTTTGTAAATTATATTAGGTACAACCATTTAATTTGGGGGTAGAGATTCGTCCAGTAAGTACTCTTGGTAAGTGAAATTTTAGAGATCTACTTTTCCCACAACGAAGATACATAAGCCTAAAAAGTGACTAAGTTGCTTCGAGAAGAGTCTTCAGAGTGCTCAACTTGCCTGGTCAAGTTACACCCAAGTTTCTGCTGAAAGAAGTAAAAATTAGTTTATGTTATTTCCATTTGTCCTTGGTTGCAGAAAGATTCGTCTCAAACGAACGACATTTAAAAAACTCCCGTTCTGACAACGAGAAAAAGTTAGTTATTTCAGAAAGTGCTTTGATTGTTTGTACGTTTGCTTAGAGCACTGATTGGTTTAAATCTGCAACAAGGGGATTGTTCTGAAAGTGGTTTGGTTTTGATCGTCAAGCTTGTAATTATTCGAATTGTATAACATGGATATATATAATAATAATAATAATAATAATACCGATATTTTATTTAAGTGTTTACATAGACAGTAAACTCTTGCCGGATTCCAGTCTTTTAAAACCCACAGGCAATCTGGGTAGCAAAGCTATTTTAAATAATCATAAAACCAGGTCTCGGGTTTTACAGTTAATTTCTCAACACCTCCGTTGCATTTCAGCTCTCGTATAGATGGCGGAGCTAACAATGTTAAGGCATTTTCTTTTTGCATATTACCTATAAATCCTAATGCCCTAAGAGCTCAGGAGTTTTGTTTATTGGCCCCATTGTAATTAGAATTAGAGACAAGTAGCGATAAAACTATACTTCTAGGCATTTCCAATGATCCAAAGCTAACCCTTAAAGAAATACTGTTCCCTTGTTGACCGTCCTTAGCTAGCTTGGCTAGAGTTTTATACAGTGCTTGAAACCGCTAATGAGGTGCCGCTAGCAAGAAAATTAAGAAATAAAACCAAAGAGAATATACAAAGAGGAGGAGATGATGAAAACAGAACCACATCCGATTTTTGATTATTGGCTTATTCACTACACTTCTCATTGGTTGAAATATGTCATGTGCTTAAAGATTAAAATTATTTTAGAGCCCATTCATAGCGTTATCAAAAAAGAAAACTTTTAGAGAAAAGTCAGAAAATAAATAATGAAAATCGCAACATGGTTTTACTATGATCTAGCAATTGAATCTAGAAACCGATCATTACATAACTTTGCCTATATATGATTGCATATTTCATTTATAAGTGCGAGCAATAAAACTTTAGCTCGGCGCTAAAAATTCCAAGGATAATATATTCTACTCCTTTTAGTATATTCTCTTTGCTCTAAGCAAACAGTCCTGCGGAAACGACATGAGCTCGCTAGGGACTGTGCCATTTTTTATTCTTCGGTTTCAGAAATTCTTTGACGAGCAGTTTCTCAAATTAGGCGCTCATCATCACACTGGAACTAGAACTAGTCTGGCAAGTCAACTAAAATATATTTTTTCGCTTAAAATTAATTCCTTTTAATTGGCTCTTACGCTTTTAGAACTAATTATATAACGGGGCGATTATCAACAACTAATAAGTAAAGATGCATTTCCGTGAAGGACATTTTCACTTTTTACTATAAAATTTCGATTATAATTTCCATGTTTAGTTAGGTATGGTTTCATTCGCGTTAATCTTGAATAATTTTAAACGAACCACGAGATGGCAAGTATAATAAAATATTCCCTTGGTAACTGAATGTTTTGTATTCGCTTAAACCATAGGCGTTGCTTAAACGCATCGCGGGAACAACAAGAAGCATTTCGAAAATTCGCGACAAATTCCGCCATCTATTGAGGGAAATGTCGTATACGAGCTAAAGTCTTCACCTAAGGTTAAGGGAGAATATTTATATAAATTTAATATAAAAGAATCGGTGATTCTATCTCGCAAACTGTCCATATGGAGGTGATGGTTAACATAGGGGTTTACTAGTAACGCGGCCATCTCGGAAAAACATAAACGCGTTCCCCGATACCCAGCTCTTTCGCCGCCAAGATGCCCATTATTGATACCGAAAACAAACCCGAAAAACAACTAGCTATAAAATTATATGAAAACGATAAAAAAGAAAAGTTAAAGCTCGTATCAAAGGAAGTACTCCTTGTTATGGTCGAAGATTTGTAGCGCACGTGACTACATCGTAGCGCAATGGATCAGTTGCTTCCTCAAGAGATTTGTATCTTTGCACGGTTTTCATTGTAGAACTTCAAAGCGCACACTATTTCAAAGAAACCTAATCTAAACTAACCCTCTGGATTTAGATCTCTTACCAAAGGAAAATCTAAATAAAATTAAGTTTTGATACACCGGAGGGAATGAAAGCCTTCCGACGAACTCCGACGAAGTCTTCAAGTGTCTCTCTCCATCTTCTTTTTAATGACCAAGCAGCGATCTATTTTAATATCAAATTATCGTTTTCTAACTTCTCTTCCCGGAAAATAGCCTAACCGGTAGCAAAATTAATTTAAAACCAATGAGAAATTCAAGGAAATCACTTGGAAATTTGACGAGTTTATGGCGCTAGTACTTGCATGTCGGATTTGTAATTATGGTGTATGTTTTTAAGTTAGATAATTCTAAGCTAGGCTTCGGTTAGCTTTAGGTTTTGCATGGTTGTGGTAATCTTTGGATCAGGGTTAGAATTAGGTTAGGTTCAGGTTAGGGTTACAGTTGGTTTAGGTTCAGATTACGGCTAGGTCTGGTTTAAGAAGGCTTCAAATAGATTTGATTAAATAGGTTTTAGATATATTGCTTCAGGTTAAAATTACTTTTTGTTGCAAGGTTTCAAATACGTTTGATAAGGTTATGTTCAATGGGAAGAGGGGTCATTTTTCTGTCTCCTAGTCTGTCGGGTCCCTTAAGAAGGCTATTCGTCGATGAAGTGAAACAATATTATGGGAGGGTTGGTTGAAGAAGTGCTATTGAAAGCTCGTTGTTTTCGTGAAGCCCCTGAAAGGACCAGAAAAATCGTTTTCCGTTATTTTGATTTATATTAGAACTTTTACGGCCTCTGCCGCCTACCTCATCTCGGCACGAACGAAATCATCTTAGGGGCTCATCGCGCTGTTATAACCCCCAATTCCAGCCACCTACAACCCTCGAAAAATCGATCTCAGACAAAGGACCTTCCATAGACACTTCCCTAAGGGACAACGAAAGTCGCCTACAGTCACTGGAATTTTAACTTGTCAGCGACTAACAGAACATCTTTTTAAGAATGTACGGTAATTACGATTGAAAAATAATGGAGGCCGATATTGCATCTTATTAAGTGGTCTTTTCAATGGTAATCTAGACTCAAAATAAATGCATACATTAAAGTAGTACGCTTTTTGCGCCATCAACCGTTCAAAAGTAGCATACACAAATTCATCAATCGTCGGAAATTTGGATTTTTCTACTGATTTGAAGTTAGTATTGTTAAATTCAGTGTTAAATTTCGATAGAATCATAAAAATCACTTAGCATTATAGTTCCATTATTGGGATTTAAAGTAGTTATATCAGTTGCATGATATGATGTGGCTAAGAACTGTTAATATTGTCTATGTGTCTCACTTATACTAAACAGTATTCGTAAACTTAGGGTTAAAAGTGTTTAACAGTATCTGAAAATATTTATTCAGCTTGCACGACTTGCAATTTTTTCTTATAATGATAGGAATAAATATTGAAAATACTCATTTAAAATATGAAGATACAAGTAGGATGTCAAAACAAAACAAACCAAGTAATGAAGCGTGGTAATATTTTCCAAAAGTCCATTATCTTTTCTTTGATGTTTTTGTTTTAATATTTCCTTCTGCTAAGCTAAGCTATATTTGTTTCGAAATATATTTTAGGATTGGATAAAGTGATAACTACACGCATGAATATGGTTAAAACATGCATGACTTTGATAACCTTAACACAGTTATAATACCTATCGCTACAGTTAAGAAAAATAATTATGAGTTATTCAATTTGATCCTCCAGAAGGAATTAACGACAAACGTTCTCGTAACCCAATTATTTATTTCTAGCAGTTCTTAGCGACTGAAATGAACTTGTTAAAATAGTTTATTACGCTTTACCAAATAAAATGTTTGTGAATTCTGAGTACTTTCAGTATTTGCATCTTGCGATATGTATATCATGTAGACCTGTCTTGAATGCACCCTACCGATAGTTTACTACCCCCTTTCTTTCTATTGTAATGGTCACGAAAGGACAGATATAAAAATATTTAAAGAATAGGGCATTAACAGTGGCGTCCCTTGGTGATTGCTTTTCTTCTGCCTATCTTTGTATGGCAACCGTTTTAGCCCCACCCTCCTCGAACAATTTAATTGGTTCCTGCTGTTAGAAGGGTCTAATATGTGTGTGGGAGATTGGCTGGAATACTGAGGACTCCAATACTCCAGGACTCTTGTTTTAAAAACTGATTTTGACGTATAGAAATGTTCTGCCTTGTATTAATAATAGTTGCGAAGAGTAGCCTGATTAGAAGCTACGAGTCGATTAAGTGAAGGAATGGTTCAAACGCCATTTGAGTTTATCCCCTAGGAGAGGACGCTAAAAGAGGCTTTTGATCATACCAGGAAAAAACTCTTGAGCCAAAAATTAAATTTTAACTAAAATATCCAAATGGAAGAACTATTTAACTCGAGCAATCGCTACAACTTGACTTTTGCATTTTCAGAGGAGGTAAAAAGCACTTCGACTGAAAATTACCCGTAACCTTTATTACGAAATTACACATTTATATTTTTTATTACGTTCATTTTACCTAGAATATTATCACCACTATGTTTTAGATTTTTGGTTTTGTAACTTTACCAATTTATTTCATATCACTACTACTGTTTAATACATCTCACTATACTCTACTACGTCGTTTGCAGAATTTTGAGTAGGCTTATAAAATTCACAAGTGTTTCAGTTTAAAGATCACTCAATTTAAAGAGCATATTTAGCAACCCTTTCATGTCGAAAGACACTTGTTGGAAAACAGTTAACTAAATCCCCTTTATAATTAGACTACTTACATCAATTTGAAAGATAATTCATGTCAGAGTTAATAAATATAGAGCGAATATAGGAAGACAGTTTTTACATATCGATAAATTTTCTATAAAAGCTACGTGTCAGGAAAATTTTCAAAGCTATAAAATTATACGTACAATAGCCACAGATAATAGTGTTGATTTTTAAAATTATTTTAAAGGCAATTATATACAATTCTAACCAAATTAAGAATATTTACGCGCAAAGATATGTTTATAACAATGATAAAATTTTACTCGTGAACCTTGACGCCGACCAAAATATGACGCAGCACTAAACTATTTTTTTTTTGAGTCATCGGAAAACATATCAAGGCCTATAATTTAAAGTGAATAAATACATTAAATAGTGGCTGGAGAAATGGGAGAAGATGTTCTTGATGGCGCCTTATTCTCCGTACTACGAAAGCGCTTTTGCTTTGGCTCGATACGTTCTTTTGAGCCTCGAAAATGTGAAGTATGCCTGCATTTATGATATTTTTCCCAAACCAAAAACATCATATGACCAAATTGGAAAAAAATATTTCAGACTTATATTTATGAGTAACAAATGGGTCGAAGGACGTTTGAAGGAGATCAATGTTACTAATTGGACATCAAATTCTGAGAAACATAATTTAGCTATTGAAAATGGTGTAAGTACAAGAATGGATCGGGTTTTAAAAGAAAAAGCGTCTTACTACAAATGTGGGAATTTAATGATAATAGTCCAAAAAAGTTTATTCTTTTTAAAATAATCTTAAAAAGTAAGCACTAAATATACGGAACATGAGAGTAGTAGGACCTGATACAAAACAACGTATTTTATGTTTTTACGAAAAAATCAATTGTTTGTAATAGCCGCTTTGAAAAACTGATGGCCGTCTATTCTCTGAATCAAAAATAATCACATTATCCTTAAGATTCTAGACACCGCTGTCACCCAATATTGTCCATTTGAGAGGGATGCGTTGAGAGTTCATGTGGCTCCAATTAGTTACTTCGATTCCTACTCAATCTTTTCAAGCGAGCCCATTAGAAATGGGCGTTCACAAAAGATGCTCTACATCAAGGGACTCGAGAACACAGTATGGATCTGCAGCCTTTTGTCACTGATATTAGTTTCGCTTGTATCTCTTGTGGCTGCCAGAAAAAGAATGAGATTCGGGGAGTCCAATTCGGGAATCTTTACGAAATTCATCTGGATTTACATTTCGGATTTTCTGCGGAATCGTAAGTGCCAAATATATAATTAACGCACGAGTCCCATTTAAAAGGGAAGTAAAAAGTTTGATGTACAAATCATTTCGATGCTTCAACGAAAACGTGGTCTAAATAGCTAATACTTTAGACATGTCACTTAAAATATGCTTTTAAAAGAAGAGGGAAGAGGCAAATGCTAACTTCCTCATCGTAAAATAACACTAACTAGAAAACCTACTAAATGTATTGACTAATCGAGTAAAGTCGAAGTAAATTATACAAAAATGTCTTGGTTTGAACCAAGGCCGAAAAACAAACGATACGAGTGAGGTTTATCAATTGACTAAAGTTCAGATATTGCAATTTTTCTTTAATTATTATTATTATTAATTTAATCCTTAATCACAATTTATTTCCATCAACTGATTTTACTGTTAATCGATTTATTCCCTCTAAATTTATTCAAAAAATTGCATATCTACGCTTTTTCAAGAACAATAACATTTTCCGAAAACATTATATCATGAAATTAATTATTTTGAGGGATCAATAATGAATATTTGAAATACTCTCCCGACTTCCTAAAAAGAGCAAACAATTTGTAGTCATAGATTATTATTATTATTATTATTATTATTGGCAGGCAAGCCCAGAGAGTCACGTACTGTAGTTTCTTCCATACGACTAAGTTCGTAGCTAGTTTAATTTTGGGAGAGCTATTTTGAGTTAACTACCGACCGACTGAAAAATCTGTAGTTAATCTTTACTATTTTAGTTCTTTACACTATTTACTAATTTCTATTTTTGCTGATATCTATTTGCTGGTTTGGTTTCTATTTTTTGTTGAAGGTTTAGGTTAAGAAAAAAGTCAAAGTCATTTTTATACTAAAAAAACTTGGTTTATTTTTTGGCTAAAGTTCTAGTTGACCCGTTCGCTTGGGTCTCTAAGAGAATTTTGCCTATTGAAAGCGAAAACCTTTAGGATCAGCCTAAAGGGTTGAGGGAAATTCAGGTACTTTCCCTTTTTCAAGTGGAAAGTTTCAAACAAACAAGTTGTTTTTCTATAATCTTGGGGGTTTTTTTTACAAATTTTGCAAAAACATGTTTTCGATCGTTTGGAAGGGAAAAAAATAAAATACACTAAAAAAAGGCGGGAAAGAAAATTACATAACAAAAAAAAGAACTGATAATAATAAAAATGATAATAAAAAATGCATTAATTAACTAAATTATTCACACGTACGGTTTACAATGTGGAAAGATTTGGATCTGACCGCGTGTTTTGAGCGGGCTCTGATGACCCATACACTGCAAGCACTGATAATTGCAAAATTTTATATACTAAGAAAATTTTGGAAGGGGCGGGCTTTAGTGTGCCCTCCTTCGCATAACTCGTTTAGAATGGAGTGGTTTATGTATTAATTCCGAAGGAAAAGAATATAAATATCATTGGTACTGAGACATTTTCCTTTTATAGAATCTTTACCCTAACCTTGGTTATGCCTATATAATATTTTCCAGTCCATGAAAGAAGCGCTACCTACTAAAAGAAACCACAAGGGACAAACGTTGTTCCTATAGAAAGAAAAATACATAACAAAAAAAAACTGATAATAATAAAAATGATAATAAAAAATGCATTAATTAACTAAATTATTCACACTGGGCCCCGAAATACGTTAAGTATTTCAAAAAAGTTTAAATGAGGGCCTGTAAGAAAGGGTATAAAGGAAACAGTGTCTTAAAACAGTAAATTTAAGAAAATGAGTAATGTTAATTCAATATTATAAACACACAAAAATTTTGCATTATTGTTCAATTTGATTCAGTTTTTTGCAAGTTCATTTTTCACTATTTTATCTAGTAGCCATTTGTTCTAATTTTGATTTTACAATTATACATTACTAGCAGCTCGTACCGACAGCGCGTCAATTTCTAGGGGATATAATAGCTGGATTGGTCTTCTCAAAATGTTTCCATTAGGCGTTCTTATCATGCAGGACCTTATTTTTAAATCCCGCCCCTCAAATATTTCGGTTACTACTCCTAATTTCCAGAGGTGCTTGGGGGTTTTATCTTCATGAATCATCATGACGTCGCCGATTTTAATTTTTGAATTGGTTTTGGCTAACTTTACATTATGAGCAGACCTTAGTGCCAGCAAGTATTCGTTTTTCCACCTTAACCAGAATCTATAACTGCGTTGCGATATTTTTGTCTTTTTGTTAATTCGACTTGTGTTTTGGGAACATTTACTGATTTGTCTGAATACGATGGTAAAGTAGTAAGGCGTTTTCCGATTAGAAAGTGGGATGGAGTGAGGGGTTCTAGGTCGTTTGAATCGCTGCTGACGTACGTTGAGGGTCTAGAGTTGATTGCAGCTTCCGCTTGAACTAACGTGGTTTCCATTTCTACATAGCTTAATAAAGCTCTTCCTAAAACTTTCTTTAACACTTGTTTGGTGCTTTTAACCATAATTTCCCACCAGCCGCCATACCAGGCGGCCCTTTCTACAATAAATTGCCATGTTATTCCTCTTTTTCCGTAAAAGTTCAAAACTTCTTTGCTATTTAAACTATTCCAAATTTTGTCCAAGTCCTTGTTTGCCCGATTGAAAGTTTTGGCGTTGTCACTGTATATTTTTCTAGGCACGCCTCTTCTCGCAATCATTCTCTTTAGTGCTAGTAAGAACTCATGACTGGTGAGGGAGGTCACTAACTCTAAGTGCAGCGCTCTAGTGACGGCGCATGTAAATAGTTAAATGTATGACTTCTCGACTGACTCGCCTATTTTTACGTATAGCGGCCCCGCGAAGTCGATTCCTACAATCTCGAATGGCTCGGCTTTGTTTATTCTATCTTGAGGCAGGGGGGCTGTTTCTGCTTCCCCTGGCCCTGAACCCGCTGTAGCTCTTCTGCATGTCAAGCAGTTATTTACTGTTTTTATTGCCAATTGTCTACCTGAGGTGATCCAGAATTTTTCACGAGCTTGGGTGAGGGTGCTTTGGATCCCCCTTACAAAAATGTTCTTAAGAATTCCAAAGGCCATTCTTTGGAACCCTATGGAGCCCTTGGGATCATTTTCTAAAGGAACAATTCCCAAAGACTTTCTTTGGAATTTCCAAAAGAAGTCTTGAGACAAATGTCCAAAGAATGTCTTGAGATTATTTTCCAAAGAAATTTTTTAGGAATTTTAGAGGTAAATTTCCAAAGAAGGTATAAGGTTTATTTTCCAAAAAACTCTTTAGGAATTCTAGAGATTAATTTCCAAAGAAGGTGTAACGAATATTTTCCAAAGAAATTCTTTAGGAATTCTAGAGGTAGATTTCCAAAGAATGTATAAGGTTTATTTTCCAAAGAAACTCTTTAGGAATTCTAGAGATTAGTTTCCAAAGAAGGTTTAACGAATATTTTCCAAAGAAATTCTTTAGGAATTCTAGAGGTAGATTTCCAAAGAATGTATAAGGTTTATTTTCCAAAGAAACTCTTTAGGAATTCTAGAGATTAGTTTCCAAAGAAGGTTTAACGAATATTTTCCAAAGAAATTCTTTAGGAATTCTAGAGGTAAATTTCCGAAGAATGTATAAGGTTTATTTTCCAAAGAAGCTCTTTAGGAATTCTAGAGATTATTTTCCAAAGAAGGTCTAGGGTTTGTTTTCCAAAGAAATTCTTTAGAAACTCTTGAGATAAATTTCCAAAGAACATCTAGGGAATATTTGCCAACGAAATTCTCCAGGAATTCTTGAGATCAATTTCCAAAGAACGTCTATCGAATATTTTTCAACGAAATTCTTAAGGAATTCTTGAGATAAATTTCCAAAGAAAGTCTAGGGTTAATTTCCCAAAGAAATTCAATAGGAATTATTGCGATAAATTTCCAAAGAACGTCTATGGAATATTTTCCAACGAAATTCTTAAGGAAATCTTGAGATAAATTTCCAAAGAAGGTCTGGGGTTAATTTTCTAATGAAATTCGTTAAGAATTCTAGAGATGAATTTCAAAGGACCAGATATATTTGCAATTATGCTTTACATATAATTATCTCAAAATATTTTTACCCAAATTGTTTAGCTAAAGTTTTCCTGCATAGACATTGACTTGATAGCTAAATAATTAAAATCGTTTCACAAAAGCTTGTCCCGTATCTAAGGCTCAGCAATTGCTGAAATGGTTTATCATATTTACCTATTTTCGTTTTTTTATTTTAATAATTCATGAGCTGTTTATGCAAAGGATAAATTAAATTAAAGTAAAATACACGTAATTAAAATCGTGATGTTTAGATTTACAGGGAGTCGAAACTTTCGCTTTTCAAAAGTAAAATTAACCTAAAATTAATTCTTTTGTGACATGTTTTATCTTTATTTCGAGCGTAATTAGAGTCCAAAATAAATATTTTTTAAAAAATATTGTAGATAAAATTAGGTTAAACGCGTTTCTGGTACTCAAAAATCTCTCAGTGAAAAATATATTATTAAATTTAACAACAACATCTGTATCTACTGCTTGGCCATTGAAGCCTCCAAAACCCACTTAGTACCCCATACATTTGCACAAGGTTAAAACTTTCGGCCGTTTTCGGATGTTTTTAAGTCGATTATATGTCTGACTTCATAAGCAGTTTCGCAATGCATGCGAGACTGCCCGTGCTATAAGGGGTGTTGTTCAGCGTATAAGAATTGCACTCCCTGCATTGGGATATGGTTCTGCATGTGAGAACTATCCTCGTTTCTAGAGGGCTAAATTAATTTACCCCATAATCTTCCCTATATTTCCCAAGAATATTCCAAAGATATTACCCAAGAAAATTCTTAACATATTTCCGAAGAAAATTCTAAACATATTTCCGAAGAAGATTCCAAAGATATTTCTCAAGAAAATTCCAAAGATATTTCCCAAAAAAATTCCCAAGATATTTCCCAAGCAAATTCCAGAGATATTTCCCAAGAAAATTCCAAAGATATTTCCCAAGAAAATTCCAAAGATATTTCTCAAGAAAATTCCAAAGTTATTTCCCAAGAAAATTCCAAAGTTATTTCCCAAGAAAATTCCAAAGTTATTTCCCAAGAAAATTCCAAAGTTATTTCCCAAGAAAATTCCAAAGTTATTTCCTAAGAAAATTCCAAAGTTATTTCCAAAGCATTTTAAAAAGAAAAAGAGGCCAATATTCCCCAATTTCCCAAAGAACTCCTTAAGGATTTCTAAAAACATTTCCCAAGGAATTTTCTAAAGAGTTCTAAAGAAGATTTTTGTAAGGGGGCCCTCCGTGGCTTATCTGTTTATGACTTCTATCCATGACTAATTTTGCTAGATGGGATTCTTTATTTAGAATGACTGGGTGTTTGATTTCGAAGGGCAACTCTGATTCTGTTAATCGACCTCCGACGCACATTAAATTTTCTGGATTTAAGATTGGTTTTAGTTTAGCGATGCTTGATGATCGTTTGATTTCAGATTTATTTCTTAGGGCTGACATTTCTTCTGGGTAATCATCTATTTGGGTACATTTAATCCACTCGTTTTCTGCTCTATGCATTTCTTCCGCACTGATTGGTCCTATTTTCTTGGATTTCCTAGCTATGTCTGCGACTCGATAAATATATGCGGTGATTCTTAAAACCTTCTCTAAGCTGGTAAATTTCGATATGTCTAAGGCTTGACTAATTCCCGTCCGTTGGGGTTTTAAGGTTACTAGAATTGTTTTTCTTTTTTCTTCTTCGATTTGTGAAGTATCTATTTCCGTTACTGTTTCTAAGGGCCAAGCGGACTTGTCTTCTTTCAGCCAGGTGGGTCCAGTCCACCAGAGCTCGCTTTTTATTAGGTCTTCGGCTTTCGCTCCTCTTGTTGGTATATCCGCGGGGTTTTGGGTCCCTGGGCAATGAAGCCAGTTTCTAGGGTCTGAGAGCGCTTGAATTTCCGTTGCTCTATTCTGGACGAAAGGTTTCCATGTTTTTGTTGAACCTTTCAACCAATGAAGCGCGATTGTCGAGTCAGACCACATGTATTTTTCGATAGTTTCGGTTTCAAAGATGGTTTCTACGTTTTTGACTAATCTCGCGCCGAGCAAACAACCCATGAGTTCGAGACGCGGTAATGTTAATTTCTTTAGTGGCGCTACTCTAGCTTTTGAAGTGATTAGGGAGACGACTATGGTTTTGTCTTCTGTTTCGTAGCGCAAATAAACCGTGGCTGCGTACGCTTTGATGGACGCGTCGCAAAAGCAATGAATTTGTAGGTTTTTGATTTTATCGGGGTGGTCTTGGAAGTAACACCTTGGTAATTTTACGAGTCTCAAGAGTGACAACTCTAAGCACCATTGTTTGAAATCGTTTCCTATCTCTTGCGGTAGCTCTTCATCCCATTTGAATCCGTGTTCCCAAAGGGTTTGGAAAACAAATTTAGCCCTGATTGTGAAGGGTGCTAAAATTCCGACGGGGTCAAAGATTTGGGAGACCGCGCTGAGGATGTATCTTTTGGTGGGTTTGACTTCCTTTAGAATGTCGATCAGATTGGATAGATCAAAGGAAAATGTATCCGTAGGTGGGTCCCATAATAAACCTAATATTTTTTGGCTTTTGGATTCTTGTATCTCGAATTTGACCTTGACATTCGGGTCCTGGGCTTCCTTTCCCCACATCTCGCGTAATTCTTGTGAATTCGTCTGCCACTTTCTAAGGTTCATGTTGGCGTCTTTTAAAATTTCAGATGACCGTTTTGACAGCTCATAAGCCTCTGTTGCTATTTGTTTTCCGCTGACGAGATCGTCTACGTATAGGTCTCTGTTTAGGATTTTCACCGTTTCGGGGTCAGTTTCTTTGTAAGAGTTTAGGTGGTGTTTTACGGTCGCGGCTAACAAGTACGGGCTCGATGTACAGAGCGCGTCATACGGAGGATTGTGAAGCGATTCTCTTCTAGTTTTCCGTCGACTTCTGTTGGCCATAGCATTCGGACCGAGTCTTTATCTTCTTCCGCCAACCCGACTTGTAGAAATGCTTTCTCGATATCCGCGCAGATGGCAACGCGGTTTAGCCTGAATCGTAGTAATAACAATAATAGGTCTGGGTTGAGATTTGGCCCGCTGGCCAAACAATCGTTTAACGATGGCGCCCCGTTGACATGAGATGAGGCGTCGAGGACTACTCGAAATTTGGTGGTGGAGCTTGCCTCTCTGGTTACGCCTTGGTGCGGTACATAATATGTTCCAGGCTTGCTTGTTTTTTCGTTCTCGGGGACCTTCTCGGCAATTCCGTTTTCTAATTGCTCTGTCACTACTTTTCTGTACGATTCGTAATATTTCGGATCTTGCTTAAACTTCCTGATGAGGCCATTCATTCGCTTAGTTGCTATTGTTAGGTTGTCAGGCAAGGTTTCGCGGTTTATTTTCCAGGGAAATTTTACTAAGTAGCGACCCTGTTCCTCGTCAAATTTGACGTCATTTTGAAAATTTTCTAAAACTTCCGTGTCCTCTGTGATTTGATTTGGTTTAGATTCAATACCAATAGCTTCTTTTTCCCAAAATGATCTAAGCGTGTATGAGACTCCATTTTCTTCTGGCCTACTACTACTAAAGACTACTAGTGGTGCAAACTTGAAGATTAATTGCCAAGCCACTAACATTTAAAACTATGTCCGTCAAGGTGCTTGCACGTTAGTGAACACCGATACGAAATCAATTCAAAATAATTTCATGATAAAATGTTTTCGGAAAATGTTATTGTTCTTGAAAAAGCGTAGATATGCAATTTTTTGAATAATTTTAGAGGGAATAAATCGATTAACAGTAAAATCAGTTGATAAAAATAAATTGTGATTAAGGATTAAATTAATAATAATAATAATTAAAGAAAAATTGCAATATCTAAAACTTCAGTCAATTGATAAACCTCACTCATATCGTTTGTTTTTCGGCCTTGGTTCAAACCAAGACATTTTTGTATAATATCTGTCACTTCAGTCATAAGGAGGTAGTTAACTCTTAACAGGCTGAAATGTTTGGTGTCGTTTTTGATTCTTGCCGAACTTTATCTATTTTACCCTAAACTTTTGGATTTCACGCCTATTAAATTAAATTAAAATTTAAATTAATTTAAGCGTGAAATAGAAAACATTTGGCTTTACCAACGGCTTGAGTAGTTTTAATCTTATTTAAATAGTTTATTTAAAAGTTATTTCAACTTTTTATCCAGAAAAATGTATATTTTTGGTTCCATTTCACGTTAATCATACTTAATTAAGTTGAAATTAACGTATGATTGTGTTTCGGCAGTGTCCATTTAGGTTATAAAATGAGTTTCAATAAATAATTAACCATAATTGCATTTTTGTGGAGTTTTTGATTCTTATTCTACCCTTAACTTTAGAATTTCGCGCCTATTTATGTACTTTAAAGATAATTTAAATTAATTTAAGTGTGAAACAGAAAACATGGGGCTTTATCAACGGCTTGGGTAGTTTTAATTTTAATTAATTAGTTTATTTAAAAGTTATTTCGGTTTTTATCCAAAACAAATGTATATTTTTGGTTTAATTTCACTTTAATTATACTTAATTAAGTTTAAATTAAATCTGGATTGTGTTTCGGCAGTGTTCATTTAGGTTATAAAAAGAGTTTGAATAAATAATTGACCTTAATTGTAATGTTTAGAGGAGTTTTTGATTATTCCAACACATTGCGTTCAATTTTTATCATACCCTTGCTAAATTTGCGGTAACGGAAAGAACATCTATGAAATAAGTTAATGAATGATGCACTTTAAAAAAGTGAGGTTCATCTTTGATTGCTTGGGCGTGCATAGCCCCGACACTGTGGTGGTACGCTTTAACATTCAAATTTGAATAAATTCTTTGCGTTCAAATTTGAACAGAACACTATTGTTCAAAATTAAACGCTCACGCATTTATATTTGAACGGTGCTAAGAGGTTAGTATATCGTGTAAATTTAGGCACGAAACCGCTCAAATTAAATTGGAAAATTAAACGTTTAATATTGTATCTTTATGCATTCATTATTGAGCAACATCGCAGAGTTTGATCAAGCGTTCAAATTCAATTGCTTACCTTTAAAATTAAGCAGTTCACCATTTAACAATACATGGTGGACAAGCGTGTGATGAAGCACTGAAATTTGACGTTGAATTTTGAACAGCTTGGAGAAATTTGATTTCAAATTTCATCGCTGAATGCCTTATGGTAGGGCATACTATATTAAATATAGTAAACACACTGATAAGGAAGAAATCTAATGTGTTTAAAGCTTGTACGGGTGAATTTGAAACACATAAACTATAATCGTTGTGTTAAATAATAATTCAGTTGTATGAAGAAAGTCTGCACTTAAGGAAAGCGTTCATTATCAAGTTCTTTCCGATTTTAACGTTGTAGCAATAAGTTATATTATCAAACTATTTGAAGGCCTATGTAAATATAAGGGAAAGGTGAAATACGCAATAATCCGTAATATTTCCTTTGATATTATTGTATAATGATGTTTATACAGGCAAATATATATTTAAGGTAAATAAGCAAGTTGTTGAGACGTTATTGTATTTTTAATGAAAGCTTTGTTTGTAGTACAAATTTACAGCAGCGGAATCAAGTAATTTTAGGGCAGAATAAATTTTGTTTGGCACACCTTTTGCGATTGAACAATTTCGTTCTCGTGTGAACGCCAATATCGCTCTCGTTTGAACGCCAATATCGCTCTCGTTTGAACGCCCATATCACACTCGTTTGAACGCCCATATCGCATTCGTTTGAACGCCCATAATGCACTCGTTTGAAAGTCAAAAAGTTCTTATTTGAATACCTAAAACGCTCTTGTTGTAATACTAATACTAATACTATCCTATTAGAACGCCAAAACGACCGTATCTGAACGCTTCATTAGCCCATGGCGGTTATTCAAAATTGAAATGGAATGAGATAAAGATTCATTTTTGAATGGTAATGTATAAGTTGTTCAAAAATGAATGATTGAGTTAAGTTTTGATCGACATGACGGTAGTTTGATCAAAAATAAATGCTCATGACTGGTTTTGAACGCCTAAAACACCCCATGCTCAAAATTGAATGTCTCTGTTTAAATGTGAACGCGTCAATAGAGGCTTGTTCAAAATTTAACGGTCACTATCAGTTTTGAATGCCAAAAGCACGCTTATTTTTTACAGTGTGCTATTCAATAGTTTGGCTTTTATGTCAGTAATTACATCAAATGCGTAAATAATTCATTGCAATTTAGACAAATAAACAAACGGCAATGTGGACTGTGGAAATAGCGTGTAACGGATTGGCGAACAGCGTAACTCTTTGACTCCCACGTGGTTACGTTGGAAAAATCTCCGCTGATGTAAACATGAAAATTATTTGACTAATAAAACTACATAACGACACTGACCTCCTGGATTAACCAGCACCACTGCTACTTATATTTATGGATTAAACAATCCACTGTTCTAACAAATAGTTTAAAAAATGCTTTCGTAACATCATTAGGATTAAAAATTGTTTTTGATGATGCGTTGGTTGAGTTTCAGGAATTATATCAAACACCTTCAAATTAGTAGAATTTTAGTGAGATTAACAAATAATGAAAACCTGCACGTCCTCATATGGGAATGTTGAATTAACTGAGCTAACGTAAACACCATGACTGTCGTAGGGAAAACACATTAAACTTTTTGTCATCATTCCAGTAGTATTTTGAAGTTTTCTAACTTTTCACAAGGTGAAAACACTCTGGCTGCGTTCAGTAACCGGCATTAAAAACATCGATGACTAAAAGATGACATCGATGTCTTACTGAACGGTTTTTCGCGTCTTTGGGCGTGACGTCATAATGCTCATCGGATGCCCACCAGAAAAATCAGCTGTGAGAGGAGGTTTTTTTGATGAGCATCGGATTCATGACGTAAATTTCGTAATTTTGCGCCGCTACCAAAAATGGGGGGGGGGACTACATCCCAATCTCCACCAATTTGAAATAATGAAGAATTGACAATGGATAATAATACTGAAAAGCAATATTTTATTTTGGTAAAAAATGGATTCTGACAGAATTTTGATTTAATTGATAAATTGAAGTACAATATCTTTGTAAATAGTTCGGATTTATTATTTAAGCCTCTGCCGTAACGTTATCATAATATCGTCGCCATTAAGAAAAGCATCGATTACACAAAATTGTGCCGTTCAACAACTGCAACGTCATCATGACGTCAAAAGAACACCGATTTCATTTTCCCAAACATCGATGTTTTTCCTGACGAGTGTTACTGAACGCAGCCTCTATTTCAAGTATCAACACGTTAAGAAATTGAATAGATATAACAGTTTTACTTCAAATTGAATGGGCCCCGTAAATCCGGAAAAATCTAGGATATGTTTCTAGCATGAAGCGAAGCAGACTACAGACAACAGAATTCCAAAAAGGAGCTGGAAATTAGCTTTTTTAATAATCTTTAAAGAGGAATGACACTATAAAGACCATTGAGTTGGGAAAATTACCACTAGAGTGGCCTTTCATCCGCAAGGATGTAGACCAAAATGAACTCTATCACGCGCTTGTGGCGCCATCCCGGTGCAAAAAAGGGAACTAACAGAAAAGGCGGGAAATTTGATTAATTTCAAGAATACATGTAAAAGGCGGAGATTTAAAGTTCGTTTTCGAGATGGCGACACCATCGTTTGATAAACTTGGTACCTGTCCGTCCATCCCATTGCTTTAAAAGTTGTCCCCCGTTCCCGCAATAGGCAGCTTAACGCAAAGGCCACTCTAGTGTTAATTTTCTCAACTCAATGATAAAGACTATATTACAGTCTTTACAGAGACTAACTAAGCCTTGGCGGTAAAGAACGTCGAAAAACGTATTTCAAACGATATAAAAACCTCTATTAACTGTAATTATTTACCTGAATTACTTTTTTAGACGAAAATTCGACCTGATAACAAAGTATTTGTTTCTAAGGGTGTTATAGTTAGTTAGAAAATCCAAATAAAGTTGTTCAAGCTTGGTAAAATACCAAACAAGCGTCGACAGCTCAAAAACAAGTTCTTAAGATCATAGCCTCCTGGATCACGCGACTCGCGGACGCAGGCTGCTCGCGCTATAGGTTCAACTTCCACAGAATGAAGCAAACTGAAAATGTCAAATTAACTTGTTATCAGGCACAAAGCTAGGCCCTCCCTTGTTCTCAATATGGTTGAAAATTGAAGAAATGGGTATCAGCGCGCTAACAGGTTAACCTGACGTTTAACTCAAGAGCCGTACTTCCGTAATTAACTAAAATTAACATGCTTAGACTTAATTTTTTCTGATTATACTAGCCGATCGCACACCCTGAATACTTAATTGTTAAATTAAGAGCATTCCGAAAAGTAACTTGGCTCTAGTTTTTCTGTTAGAGGTGGTTAAATATCACGAAAAACCCCATGTTAATCTCCATAGGATAATTGGTAAAAGCATGTGAATTTTGCTTTAACGTTACAAAAGAGTATCAAGTCATATCTACAAGGGCCTACCGGCCTTGTAGAATTTAATTTCAATCAAGGTTTCGATTTATTTTTGGTAATTCACGGATATTGGAGCAAAACCGGGGACAATATCGCCACGATGGTGGGCCAAATCAGTTTAGCGAAACAAAAATCTGCAGAACCAAATGATTAAACAAGTGTCAGTTTTCAAAGCTTTTGTATAGAGATCACAATTTCTTTGGATACATTTGGCCAACACATTTTGTTCGAGATATCATTTCATTATTTTATCGGAAACCCACCCTTGATGTGTATTCAATGCAATTTAGCTGTAACATCTTTGGAAAAACGTGGAGTGAAGAGATTTTTGCGTTCAGTTTGGATTTTTGGGGCGTTGGTTCTGACCTGGGCGTGGTCGGGCAATTTGACTGGCACTCTTTTGACTGGTCATTCATCAAAAATTGATACCATTGAAGATTTGATTTCAACGTCTAACGTTGTCGCTATGATGAAATTGAGAAGTAAAATTTCCCTGTTAATGAGCGTAAGTCTATTGGTTGAATATCTTTGTCTTTCATAAAACAAAGACATGACGCAGGCATGAAGCTGATAATGTTTTAATTTTTAGTTTCTAAACATTAGAGTTTAAATAAGTTTCAAATCCGTTTGAAAGTTAGAGTAATAGTCTGATCTCAATCAAACACTTAACAATAAGAAAAGATTTGAGCAAGGCCAGAAGTCCATTAAATTAGCCAAGGAAGTAAACAATTACAATAGCTGGTATAGCGTACGTCTCTGCTGGGGTAAAAACTCCTCCTAACTCCATGGATAGGGGGTTAAATTTTTTCCCCTTTCCTAACACTGTCAGAAATCTCGACCTACTCTTTAGGAAGTCTTTTTTGACGTGAGCGGGGCGTGACTTCTTCAGCCCATAAACGCTGGATCTCTCTTGTTTGCTTTATTAAAAAAAGGAACGGCCACGGTTGTTAAATAGTTTTTTTTTCAATAGGTTTATGAAGAGTCATAAAAAACTGAATGACCTTGACTGTTCCAAAATTCACACCCCCATCTCTTCCCCTGATTCTATGCTAAAGAGAGCTCGGTTTTACAGGGGAAGAGGGCGTTTTCCGCTCCCTTTGGAGATCCAGCCTTAATTTTCAGCTAATAGTTTTTCTCTTTCAATAGGGCAAATTTTGGCGTACGAGTCGCACCTAAGCCGGAGATCTGAGAAAAATTATCGCGAGGTGGCGAATGTGTCGCCCTTCTTCAGTATTGCTACACAAGAGAGGGGAGTGCCAAACCCCGCTTTTGGTTACTTCCTAGGCTAATTTAATGGACTTCTGATTATACTTAATCTGGAAATAATCCAAAGGCTCTTCGTTAAGCCTTGGTTCTTTCAATACTCCAAGTCGCGCTTTATTTTTATCCTGTAAAGTGATTGACTCTGATATAACTAGAAATCGATGGCATAAAAAGAAATCGATTACAGACATCATTACTTCGGCAGAAGTAATTAATGGTCGACATTTTAAATTATAGAGTAACGATTCTGCGTATTCAGCTTTGTCGAAAAAAGGAGTGGAAACATTTCAATTCCTTAATGATCCGAATGTCATAAATCGATTGGCGTATGGCAGAGCTGTTATTATTGGACAAACACAAATGTTTTGGGACTCAGGTCAAGGAAATTTTATTCAACTAAAAAAACCACTGGATGATCAACAAAGACGGATTTATGTGGGAAAGAAAACCTACGAGCCTGCATTCGCCCATATGTTTTTCAACAAAAATATTCCTCGACAAATCTTTGAAAATATCGACTACACGTAAATACATCTCTCTCTTTATAAAAATAATGAGACTTTTCTTCATAGTAGTTCATATAAGTTCACTTAACTCCCGTCATGTTTTAATCAACGTCTCAATGTTCTAACTTACTGAGGCCAGAAGTTTATGACTTCTTATCCTGGGAAGTATTGGACTCTAACCATATCCGGAACCATCTCTGTTAGCCAACTTCTTATTAGGTCCGATCACCGCGCCACCTACGGCATTTCCCTCATTTTGAGCTGGCAGGCTGATTTGCGCGCCAGCAGCGGGAGAGTAACGAAACTTTAAGGTGTGTCCTGTGGTTTGAGGTAACGAATCAGAAACGGTGACAAGAACAGCTGTTAATAGAGTTTGCTAGAAATTCCGGTCAAACTAGTGTGGGGTCCTAAGCCCACGGATTGTAATGGATTTTCATCGAGTTCTAGACAGACGGCCTTTCAACGATTGGCGCTGAAGAAGTTTTGAACACGCCCTACAGTTTGAGTGTCACAGCCTCTCGGCGTGGCATTTTTTTCAGTAGATTAGATCGTTTTCCTAGTGGGGAGGAAACTTTCGACCCTCTTTTACGATTGCCATAGGCAATTTTGACTAGCAGGGATGGATACTATATAAAGCCTTAGTGTCCAATACTTCCCAGGATAAGAAGTCATTAACTTCTGCTGAGACTCAGTATTTAATTTAGCCGCAACAGTAATATCATCGCGATAAAAAACAAACGGGTATCAGCTGAGGTTAAAATGGTTCCAATTCACCGTGTATTTGCCCGTTATTGGCTTGCGCATTCCATTCAAGAGCTACTTAATCATGGATCTCCATGATGATACTTTTACGACTAATTAGTGAGCCTAAGTAGCACAGAACTATAATGCAACGAGAATTTTAGATTTTAAGTTTTTAATTTGAGGTAAATACTTTTAAATTTTGGAGTATCCTATACTATTACACGCTACGCGTTGCAGCGACGGTTAGATTAGCTAGTATTCCTCGTATAATAATAAGGCGTATCCCATTCCCTTAAATGGATAGAATCCATCTTTTGACTACTAATGAAAACCTTTCATTTTTTTAAATCAGATAGAACCTAAAATTACGTTTTCAAAAATATATAGATATTGATAGTTTTAATAACTTAACTATTTTTAATTAATTTTTAAAAGTATTAGTTTTCGGCGCCGCTCCGATCACTGCCCACTCTACAGTCGTTTGCAAATACACGAGCGAAAAAACTAAATTACTCCCGAACCCTCCGCTCGCTCGGAGGCAGGGGCGTCGGAGCGTTTTTGAACCTGGGGGGCTGAGAATTTTAGCTGGCCTTATGTGTGTTTGAGAAAAATCCTTGAATAATGGGAAAGTTTGAAGCAAAGGTGGACATCAATCTAACTTTCACGACTCAATTGTGAGCCTAAGTAGCACAGAACTATAGTGCAACGAGAATTTTAGATTTTAATTGTTAGAAGTTAATAATTTGAGGTGGATACTTTTAAAATTTGGAGTATCCTAAAATTACACGTTACACATTAAAGCAGCGAAGATCAGCTTAGCCAGTATTCTTCGTAGAGTGATTTGGCGTTGCCAATTTCTATAATCAAGCGTCTATATTTTCATTATTTAATCTTTGTTTTGCCCACAGTGTCGCAAGAATATTTGAAACTAGTCTACTTTCCACACATTTCTTTAATGATAAATTTAAAGCTCAGAATTACCTGCTCGAGTCTGACAGTTTGATATTGGACGAATCCATGGACTTGATCTTTCTCTGTTCCGTGTTTCGAGTCTTTGTTGTTGGAAACACTTTGGCTGCGTTGGTTTTCATCTTTGAAGTGGTACTGTATGTAGTGAAATTTTGCACTACGGTTCTAAAATAGGTACATAGCTATTTAAGTCTTATTTAAATTTATAATGGGAATCAATACAGCAATTTCTTTTTCTACTACAGGCTCATAAATTGCAGAAGAAATTTTACGTAAAATCGTTCTTATCAATCTTTGAATGATTTTTATGATCTTCAAGATCGACTCACATTTATTTAAATTATATTCAACTTTGATAGAATGAGACAAATTGCGTTCAGCTATCGAAAATTATGCTCTTGTATTAATGGTAACCAAAGCCCATTAATTTTCGACAACATAATGCCGCTCCTAAATTTCCAGCTGCAACTAGCGCAACCAAGGATTTTTTTCCAATTAATTAAACCGTAAAATGTTAATTTACTTATTCATTCATTATAAACCACTATAGATATAATTGTCCCATTATGTAATATTGTATAACTCCGTGACCACTTTTTTACTGCCACAGCGAAAAGGAGTTTTATACTCGTTAATGACGAACGAATACGTGAGCCTGATGTAATACTGTTTCTTTAATTGCCGTGAATAACACACGAAGTCGGCCAATAAGAATATAAATTTTCTATTGAGTAAAACCAATTTACGTCTTTTCAGAAATGTTTTTTCTATTAACGATTGAAAAATTGTCTTACCTAAATTAGCGTATGAAGATACTAAGTTTTCGGCCATCACGCTTACTACACACACTCTATTTTGAAATTTATGTGATGTATTTGTAATAGATGAATGTAAGATATTTTTCGAAAAATCGAAATATTTCTACTAGTAAAATTTTAACATTAAAATGTCACGTTAGAATAAATTTTGCAGCGGATTTTTCCTTACAAAGTATGATATAGGTCATAATGATGGTCAAAATCTAAATTCCTATACTCTTAGTAACATGAATGAATTCATGATAAAAATAGATGATGTTGTGTTAATTATAATTGCATATCTATATAATTGTGTTCACCTACATTGGCATAATGCTCACTCATTTTCACGAATTTTAATTCAATTTTCTTCATCATATAATCACATCTAAATTAGATATTAAACCGTTGCAATTGGTATTATTTCTTATTAGTCGGTAAACTTGAAGAATACAATACTTATTATCACAAATAGACGGAATGAAATATCGAATTTAAAATAACTTTTTACATATGTATCTTTAAATATAATCTCACGTATAAATTCATTTTGCACCCAAGAAAACATCACATATTTTAACAAGAAGCGTTTTTTAAACTTAATCGGAAAGTGTCAATTCAAGATGATTTTGGGGCAGATAGTTCTTTAATCGTAATAGTTATTTGGTTACAAATTGTGCCCATTTCTACTTAATAATATAATAAAAACATGTAGCTATTTATAAAATAAATTTCAGTTTTAAATGTGTACAAGAATATTTTTGAACATTTATAATTTTTCTCTCGGTCGAATTTTTCCTCTCGGAGTGACGATGACTTCACGGAGAGGGATTATACTGAACGGATCTGTCTGTGTCTCTGTCACTATGTTCCCAATTGGAAAATCGGAGCAATTTTATTAGCAATATCCGGACCGCGTTCGCGGTTGACAGAAAGCAATATTAACTCCTCCTCCATTATCATCGTTAGGGTTAGGATGTACACTGCGAGGGCATTCATGAATGGTGATCCTGACGTACACTGTAAAGCTTGTTAAAACCTCTGATGATTACTTAATTGCCTGCTGGTTCAAAACTGGTTGATGTTGCTTTACTTGACCATTATATTGCTGCTGCGAAAACATTTAGGGATATTCTTCCATCTGACGCAAATGCTTTCGTCCTTGAAAACTGAGGTGAAGACAACTGAAAAAGTTGATGTAAATGAAAATGACTTATTTGACATGTTGAGAAAGATGATTTTACAACTATAGCGTAGGCCCAGATAGCATCGATTACAACTAAATATTAAATTAACTGCGATGAGTTTAACAGTTAAAAGATCGAGAATTAAATGCCTCTAGAATATTTGTAATCCTGGGTTAGTTTAGGGTAAAGATATCCGTACTTAAGAGAGGATAATGAACAACCCGTCCACTTCCATAGCAAGCAAAAACGTGACATCCAAAATACAATCCTTGGGGGTACTTCGTGGAAAAATACCACGAAGGGAAATTATAGAAAAACAGGACCCCAATTCTTCGGAATTTTTCGATAGGTCCCGTGCACGTGTTTTCAGAACGAATGGGCTTACTGAGTGAAAGGGTTAGAAATACATGTATTTAGGAGGGAAGGGTAGAGATTCATATATCAAGATTGAAACACCCGTTACACAACAAGGAAATCGAGTAAACGGAGGAGGACAGATTACTCGTTATGCTTCAACACGAATGCCTGAAGAATCTGATGAAGATCAAATGCTGGAGAATAATATCCGAAAATGGTCAAAAAGATCAGTATTAGTGCAGTTGAGTCTAATCCAAATTCAAATCAATGGGAACTTCCCTTACAAAAATCTTCTTAAGAACTCTTAAGAAAATTCCTTGGGAAATTTCTTTCGAAATCCTTAAGGCGTTCTTTAGGAAATTGGGGAATATTGGCCTCTTTATCTTTGGAAATTACTTGGAAATATCTTTGGATTTTTCTTGGGAAATATCTTTGGAATTTTCTTGGGAAATATCTTTGGAATTTTCTTGGGAAATATCTTTGGAATTTTCTTGGGAAATATCTTTGGAATTTTCTTGGGAAATATCTTTGGAATTTACTTGAAAAATGTCTTTGGAATTTACTTGGGAAATGTCTTTGGAAATATCTTTTCAATTTTCTTGGGATATATCTATGGAATTTTCTTGGGGAACATATAGAGACGGTTATGGGGTAAATTAATTTGGCCACTAGAAACGAGGATAGTTCTCACATGCAGAACCATATCCCAATACTGGAAGTGCAGTTCTTATATGCTGAACTACACCCCTTATAGCTAGGGAAGTTCTCGCATGCAGTGTGAAATTGCTTATAAAGTCAGACATTTAATCGACTTTAAAACATCCGTAAACGGCAGAAAGTTTTAACCTTGTGCAATTGTATGGGGTACTAAGTGGGTTTTGGAGGCTTTAATGGCCGAGCAGTAGATACAGACGTTGTTGTTAAATTTAATAATGTATATTCATTGAGAGTTTTTCGAGTATCAGAGACGCGTTTAACCTAATTTTCTTTACAATATTTTTAAAAAAATATTAATTTTGGACTCTAATTACGCTCGAAATAAAGATACAATATGCCATAAGAGAATTAAGCAACAATTCCGACTGCCAGCTTAGATTCCCTGTAAATCTAAACATAACTATTTTAATTACTCTTATTTTACTTTTAATCTATTTTATCCTTTGCATAAACACCTCACGGATTATTAAAGGCAAACAAGTTGGGAAAACCAAAATATTACCTCTCCGAGTCTAGAGGTCTACTACTACAAACTTATTTACCTAGATATGGAATTATTTCTCTTTTTTGAAGTAAAAATTTACGAAATATTGAAGCAGTATTCCAAGCATAGCGAATATACAGTAAAGCAGACGACATTTTACATCCAATAAGGATAAATCTTGGACATATGGAAATCAATCAATGGGGAAAGAACAGGAAATGAAGTCTACGCTTCAGCTGTTTACCGTATATTCTGATAGCTACATTCACAACTGGTTTGCAGTGTAAACACTATCGTCTCGTCTCACCTCAACAATATTCTTAGTTTGCCAACATGAATGTTAACGTTAAATAACACCAAAGCTAAATTGTAGCTAGACGCACTAATAGTCAATGCGCACCATAAGGAGAATATAAAGTCTGTAGCTACTACCCGTTTACCATTAGCCCTTTTACTATTCTAATTGCCACCATGATCTTTTCTTCTATTATAAAATCTTAACCTGATTATTTAAGAGTGTATTTAACTTTCGGCTCACTCTGAACCGTTGATGTCTCTTCATTTCAGACACGAAAATCAAAGCCCAAAGTTTAATTCACCTCAGGCCTTAATTATTTACTCTTTATTTCACTAAGCCTCTTGCGGATAATACTTGATATACCCGCCGGAGTCTCAGTCTTAATTTTCTTCATGAAATCACAAAACCAAGGATTATTCTATATACAGATGTAGTATAGCTTAAGTAATATATAAACAGCCATTTCAAATAACAATATTAAAAAAAATCTTTGGAATATCAAAATGAAACAGAGGTTTAAAGCTACAAAAGTACTAAATGCATCATAATTACGAAAAATATTTCCACATATTCACTTTATATTATGGAAAAAGGGAATATTAAGGTTCTGTATGATTTATTAACACATCAACACAAGGCTAACTGCTTACGCGACGCACTAGTGTAACAATGGACGGACACACACAGACAAAGCATAGACTGCTTTTTAATTCTTTCCGTATTAATTTTGAGTTGAGAAACAAGATTATCTTAAATATTAAAATAAATATAATTAATATTAATTATTTTCTTCGTTAGTTGTTCGCCTTATTGAGCGTTACATCGTTTTGATAAAGAACAATTAAACATTCTTGAGAGACTTGACTAATATTGGCGTTTGAAATGAAGCATACGCCGGTTTCTTCGCCTTACTCAAATAGGTAGTATATAAGGGTTTCGAATCGCACCTATGGATAAGAACAGCGCAATTGCCTGAACCTTTGGTGGAAGCCCCACCATTGGGAAGCCAGACGTTTCTCGTAACCCTGGCCGATCGCCGCGTATGTCTTAACCTTAAGGATGATGATGGAGTAGAAACTAGGTGTACAGACTGTTAAAAATGTCTTTGCGCGTTGCATTTTTCGCACATATTTAACTATATTTCAAAAACTATTAGAGCTAGCGCTCTGGAATAAAGTGCGTTATAAAAGTTTTGCATTTCTCTTTCATATTTTACCCGTTTCACAGTTGTCCTTTGCATACTTATACCGGAAACCGGAAATGTCAAAATTATCAACTTTGAGAATATTGGATTCTCGAGGATATAAATGCGATTTTCGGATTCCTTGGGGTCAATTCATATTTGAAAAGTTTTCACCAAATTCAATTCGGATGAATAGGTCACGAGTAATCAGCCTTTATTCAAAATCTGGCAACTTCGATTTAAATGGCGATAATTTATAATCGAGTATCGAATCTTTGTCGTAATAATGCTTGTTAGATGTTATGGCACTTTATGCATATATATATGATTGGTCTTGTGGCGCGATACTTTGAAACAATTCAGACGCTCATTGAAGGGATGGTGAAGTGGAAAATTAAGTAATTTTTTTATTGATTCTTCTATAAGACCAATCTGCATAGTGAATTATCCAGGAAATAACACCGAACGATTTTTATACGTCAATTAGTTTGAAATTTCATGGATAATTTTAAATAAGGATCTCCGACCAATCGCGTAGAGCCCTGTCCTTTTATAAACAATTTTCTCGTGGCACGTTCCGTGTTGAATCAATTTATTGCGAGATTTGAAAAATTTGCGTGATGTAACAATTGTGGCGCGAGACATGGAGCGTGCCACTGCCACGAGAATTTTGTTAACAAAAAGGCACGGCGTTACGCGATTGGTCGGAGGTCCTTATTTAAAATTATTCTTAAAATCTTAGCCTAATTTGAATATTAAAATCAATGGGAGGTATTTCCTAAATCTTTCATTCAGCAGACTTGTCTTATAAGAACCGATAAAGAATCACTTTAATTTCCACTTCCCCCTCCCTTTAAGAGAAAACTCGCGTCTTTTGAAGAGGAGAAGCGGTTTGAAAATTTTGTTATTTGGGCCATGATATCATAATATTTAGAACTCATATTAATTACGTCTAGGTCTTCAGCCCGACTCATTGCAGCCTAGTGAAAATCTCATTCATGATGGGATATGCGCTTCACGAGATCCCTTCAAATAGACATATTCGACTATTCCATTTAAGAAACAACTTCAGAACCCATTAAATTTACAATAATTCGAATCCAACTCCATTACTTTTACAATAATTCGAATCGAATTCCATTACTTTTACAATAATTCGAATCGAATTCCATTACTTTTACAATAATTCGAATCGAACCCCATTACTTTTACAATAATTCGATTGAAACCCAATTACATTGTTCTACAAAAATTGTTCAAAATGGGCACCATCAACGTTTAAGCAAACTTGCGCGCGTCGTTTGAAAGATTCACGAACACGTTCGAAGATTCCTGGCGTGTTACGGATGCTATCACATCCATCAATTATCCTTTGTCGTAAGTCTTCGACATCGCGAACTTCACTTCGGTATACCAAGTCCTTGAGATGGCCCCAAAGAAAAAAATAGCATGGGTTGAGATCGGGAGATCTTGCTGGCCACGCAAAAGTTCCGCGTCGACCTATCCACCTCCGGGGAAACGCGACATCAAGATATGCTCTATCTTGAAGACTAAAATGGGGCGGTGCGCCATCTTGCATGAACCACATTATTTGTCGCAGTCGTAACGGTACGTCTTCCAAAAGCTCCGGTAAACTGTCACGCAGAAAGGTCAAGTACGCCTCCGCATTTAACCTCGGTTGCAAAAAGTAAGGCCCAATTAAATGATCTCCTACAATTCCGCACCAGACGTTCAAACTAAACTGAACTTGATGTTTCATGACAGTGGTCGCGTGCGGGTTTTGTTGCTTCCACTCGTGATAGTTATGTAAACTAAGTATCCCGTCACGCGAGAAATTGGCCCCGTTGGAAACTAGCAAGGTTCGCGGAAAGTCTAAGTCATTTACCCGTGCCACAAACCACTGGCAGAAATCGACCGTCTCGGATAATCAGCTTCATTTAAAGCTTGTACCTTTTGCAAATGGTATGGGTGGAACTGATGTCCTCGAAGGATTTTCCATACGAGTACATGATTAACGCACAATTGCCGCCCGACGTTCCTGGTACTGGTTGTTGGATCATCTTCGAAAATTGTCAAAACGGTGTCCTCTACATCCTCGGGAACAATCGCCGCACGAGGTTCAGGTCCGACGGCTGAAGTTCCCCGGTTTCTCTCAAGCGTCTGTCGGCTGCCGTAAATGTTTTTCGTTTGGGAACTTGTCGTTGAGGAAAGTGCTCCTGGTACAAGCGCCGAGCTTCCACCGCATTTCCCCGAGCCAGTCCATACATAAGATGGATATCTGAGTACTTTGCATTCGAGAAGTAAACACACAAAAAAAAATTGAGTGTTTCTTTGGAGTGAAAATGGTGTACTTTTTAAATACACCTATATAACACCTAACATTTTCACATGAATAACAAAAACGGTGTTATATTGGTATTTTAAAGGTGACAATTATCTTCGAAAAAAAGCTTAGTTAATAAAGGTGTAAAATCTATCTGGAATTACTACTTTTTCTCAAAAAGGGTTTTATAAGGGTAGATCTCAGACTTTAAATTTTATAAACTGGTATTTTTTAGCACAATTCTGTAAATTTTTCATTGCTATATATAGTTAAACTGTCTCATACAGTACCATACAATAACGCGAGAGAGAACAATTTCGCATTTTTTCATTGATTTATGATTATGATTAACATTAATATGAAATAGTTTTGTGGATAATTAATATTTAGTGAAATGGAAGTTTCAAGAGAGTGTAATTTAAGAAAATACTTTTTTTTTACAAATTAAAAACACAAAAAATAGAGTTTCGTCGCCTTGAGTTTTTCCGGACAATTTAAGGTGTAAATTCGGTAATAAAAACCTTTAAAACACCGTTTGAAATTAAACATGGAAATTAAATAATAATACTGCGCGTTTGTTTCTTAAATGAGGTCTTCCGTATGTTTTAATTTTGAAGTCAATCCAAAGATTATAAAGTCAAGGAAAAAGACTTAATTGTTCGTATTAAATTAAATAAAACAGCATTTTTTAAAGATGATATTTTCTTAAGAAAATATTTTTATCCCTGAGTAAAACGTAGCTAAGAAATTGGCGATCAGGTGGTATGGTAGGTTTATAAAACCTGCTAAATGTGTTATGTGACACTTTTAAAAGCGTTACGCGACACTCTTAAAGGCGTTACGTGACACTCTTAAAGTTGTTATGCGACACGCTTTAAAGTGTTATTTTAAGCTCGCAAAGGTGTTGAGACACATCCTGTAACGAATTGCACATACACATAAAAGAGTAACAATTTTCTTTTAGTACGAAAGACGAGTTGAAAAGGTGTTAAACTGCACCTCTGTTGAACAATCTCCACTCTTATTTTCGACACCCATTGTTCAAATAAGTGTGTTTAAATCCTTTTATCCTAATATCAAAAATAAATAGGGGAAAGTGTCGGACTCTCTCCTTCGTCTGTGACATGCATTTGGAGGGGTGAATGCATACTCGCGAAATTTGTTTCATCCCCCTCGCCTATTGACCACGTACCTAAGATAATTTGTGATATTGAGCGTGAAGAAATAGTGCGGTTTTATTTTACATTAGCTGCTTTTGACTGAGGCTAACCGTGGCCACTGCAGTTTATCGCCACAATTTAATTTGATGATTACATGATTGTATTAATTTAGTTTGCGAATGTTGATGTTATGTTATTCGCTAATATTAAAACGTTTTAGCTTATAATGACGACACAGGGCCTAAGTTTAAACGAAATTCGAAAGGATTTTAACGATGAGTATTTTGAATTAAATGATTTCAAGAACATCTGCGGCATCTTTAATTTAATTTCGGCGTGCTAACGTTTTAAACAAACTTTAACCTCGTTCAAACGCGAAAAAAACCACTAAAGAAAATAGAACAGAGCGCGGAGGTTGTGACTCTTCCTTGAGATACGCCTATGCTAAATTCTCCCGTTTGATGGCGTACGAGCGTTATTTTCGGGAAGAATGACGTCATCAACTTCAAATCTGTTTGGCTGATACCATTTTAAACACCGCTCGCGCGCTTGAGCGTCTCGAAATGCATGTCAAGCTAAGGTAAAGGCAGGAAAATATGGCAGTCCGACACTTTCCCCTATTTATTTTTGTTAATATCTAATGAAGAGTTTCGAAGTCCACCTTATTTGACATTACCCATAAAGTTCTATAATCATTAATGGTTTTTACGCATTGCGTCCCGGGTTTAACATTTTTAATCCAATCAAACAAGGTTAATATATCGATAGGTGCTCAAGACGCCCACCTTCTGCGTATATGGTCTAAAGTATCGGTTATCGTTTGAATTTATAGTTTAGAAAACCCATATAATAAGAAAATTTCTTCTGCACTAAAATTTCGTGATTCAGGGGATGTAAATTTGAACTACAGACAAACCTTTCATTAAAAATCCATAAATATCTCAACAATTTACTGGAACATGTTTATTTACCATAATTTAAATATCAATTTATCTTTTTAAGCATCATGTTGCAACAATAACAAGGGATATGTTATGGATTATGGCTTATTTCACCTTTCCCTTATATTTAGATAAGCCTTGAAATCGTTAGACAATGTATCACCTTGCTACTCTGTAATTATCAGAGAAATTTTAGCAATGTACACTTCAGTGTAGTCATTTGAGGGTATATACCACTGTTCGAAAACCGCCGATATTGCGGGAGTTTGGTCAAATGTGACCTCCAAATTATGGTTTCGGTCTGTGTGAAATGTGGACCCATAAAAACTACTTTTAAAGGTGTTATAACACACTAATTTGTTTTGAGTATACGGTGAAAAGTATATATGGCACCTTTATTGAGTGTAGCACGATGTGGTAAAGTTGGCAGACTGTATTGAAATCAGCCTTCCTACAATATTTCACGCCTTTTCTCCAGTATTTCCCACTTCAATAGTTCAAATTCACGTCATTTGAAGAATATTGGAAGAACATAAAACACTTAAAGAACACCTTTTAAAAATATTATTTTTTTAAAAGGTGTAAGAAATAGCTCAATGAGGTGTAATAAATGTGTCAGTGGGAAATATTTTTTAAGATGCAATGTTAAAAATGGTCTATTTAACACTTTCAGAGGTGTTGTTTAACATCTTTAAATTAAGACGAAATGTGCTAAATCACATCTTTTGTTTTAAGAGTGTAATATTCCTTTTCTGCACTATTTCACACATCAAGCCAAAATTGACGCCTTTTGAAGAATATTAGAAGAATATACAGACACTTTGAGAACACCTTTTAAAAATATGGTTTTTAAAAGGTGTAAGATAAAGCTTTATAAGGTGTAATAAATGTGTCGGGAGAAAATATTTTTAAGACGCAAAGTGTTGAAAATGGGCCATTTAAAACCTTCAGAGGCGTTATTTAACCACTTTAATGGTGCTGTTTTTGGACCCGTCAAAATTAAGACAAAAGGTGCTAAATCACACCTTTGATTTTAAGAGTGCAGTATTATTATTTAATTTCCGTGTTTAATTTCAAACGGTGTTTTACAGGTTTTTATTACCGAATTTACACCTTAAATTGTCCGGAAAACTCAAAGTGACGAAACTCTATTTTGGGTGTTTTTAATTTGTAAAAAAGTGTTTTCTTGAATTACACTCTTTTGAAACTTCCATTTCGCTAAATTTTAATTGTCCACAAAACTATTTCATATTAATATTAATAGTAATCATAAATCAGTGAAAAAATGCGAAATTGGTCTCTCGCCTCTCTCGCGTTATTGTATGGTACTGTATGAGACAGTTTAACTATATACAGTAGAAATTAAAAATTTAGAGAATTGTGCTAAAAAATCCCAGTTTATAAAATTTAAAGTCTGAGATCTACCCTTATAACACCCTTTTTGAAAAAAAGGAGTAATTCCAGATACATTTTACACCTATATTAACTTAGCGTTTTTTCGTAGATAATGGTCACCTTTAAAATACCAATATAACACCGTTTTTGTTATTCATGTGAAAATGTTAGGTGTTATATAGGTGTATTTAAAAAGTACACCATTTTCACTCCAAAGAAACACTAAATTTTTTTTGTGTGTACAAGATTGCAAGTAAATTTTTGGCAGCACTGAAGTATATTTGCCACAGTGGATTTTAAACAGACATAGACTGCAGGATATAATTGGCTTTTTTTGGTCCATTTGGTTGTATCAATGTCATTTGTACGTTAAAAAACCTACCATATCCTGGAGTCACATCAACAATTTCAGAAGTGGAGAAAATTATGCATTCTAATTTAAGGAAGAAATTAAAAATATTGAAGGCAAAGCCTTAAGTGAAGGACGTGATGATCCGCAAGAAGCCACCCTAAATTTTGCATGGAGGTTTTTTCATCTTGAAATGTATTGTGCCAATTGCGTTTAGATGTAAAAATTACAAGACTAAAGTTTCGAACCCATCCGGCGAAGGTAGTTAAAAGGTATTAGCATCATCGTAGCAGTTACATGATACGATGTGGCTAAGAACTGGTCACATTGTCTATGTGTCTTACTTATACCAAACAGTATTCGTAAACTTATGGTTAAAAGTGTTTAACAGTTTCTGAAAATATTTATACAGCTTGTACGAATTGAAATTGTTTCTTTTAATGATGCGAATAAATATTGAAAATACTCATTTAAAATATGAAAACACAAGTAGGATGTCAAAACAAAACAACCCAAGTAATGAAGCTGGGCAATAGTTTCTAAAGGTCCATTATCTTTTGTTTGATGTTTGTTTTAATATTTCCTTCTGCCTAGCTAAGCTATATTTGTTTCAAAATATATTTTAGGATTGGATAAAGTGATAGCTACACGCATTAATATGGTTAAACATGCATGACTTTGATAACCTTAACGCGGATATAATACCTATCGCTCCAGTTAAGAAAAATAATTATGAGTTTTTCAATTTGATATTTCAGAAGGAATTAACGACAAACGTTCTCGTAACCCAATTATTTATTTCTAGCAGTTCTTAGCGAATGAAAGGAACTTGTCAAAATAGTTTATTATGTATTTACCAAATAAAATGTTTGAAAATTCTGAGTACTTTCAGTATTTGTATCTTGCGAGATGTATATCATGCGTGTCGACCTGCCTTGAATGCACCCTACAGATAGTTTCTTACCCCGTTTCTTTCTATCGTAATGGTCACGGAAGGACAGATATAACAATATTTAAAGGCAAGAGTGATACCAGTGGCGTCCCTTGATGATTGCTTTTCTTCCGCCAATCTCTGTAAGGCATCCGTTTTAGCTCCACCCTCCTCGTACAATTTAATTGGTTCCTTCTGTTGGAAGGGTCAAACATGTGTGTGAGTGATTGGTCGGAATGCTGAGGACTCCAATGAGCCGCCTCTTGTTATAATAACTACTTTTGACAAAGAGGACGAGTTTAATATATCATTTTCTTTTGTTTATCGTTTCATTGGAATAGAGTATAAACCGTGAAATGACTTTCCACATTTAAAATAGAAATGTTATGCCTTGTAGTTGCGAAGAATACCCTGACTACCTAGTCGATTTTAGTTCAAAAGCGGCGAAATTCTTGAAACCCGACTTGAGTGGGAACGATAGATTTAAAATTTTCGTTTCTTTCTGGTCCCTTCTGGAAAAACATCTGCAGAGAAAACGCTATCTGCCCTAAAAACAGAATGGAAGATGTATTTAACTCAACCAATCGCTACAATTTGACTTTGGCATTTTCCGATGAGGTAAAATTTAAGCGTAGCATTTGTTACGAAATTTCAGATTTATACTGTATATTTCACTAGCTGTTACCGCGTCGTCGCTTGCGTGTAATAAGAACTTCCATCAAAATGATATGAAGAATGGGTAGATTTTACTGAATCGACTAATATTTTTGTAGCACCCTAAGAGCGAAGGCACTCGGCGTTGCCCGTCAGCACGTGGGGACATTTTTTAATACTTTTCATGCGGACATTATTCTATAAAGAAGGGTTTTTACCCTAAGAGCGAAGGCACTCGGCGTTGCCCGTCAGCACGTGGGGACATTTTTTAATACTTTTCATGCGGACATTATTCTATAAAGAAGGGTTTTTAAGTTTTTGGCCGCCATTTTAAAAGATGGCAACAAATCGAACCCAAAACACCATTGCTTCATTTCCATTGCGCCGAATCCCAATCAACCGAACCCAATCCCATTCGACCGAAAAACCCGCACTTTGGCGGATTTATGATTCTGTTCAATGGAAGAACCCCATTGCACCGGAAAACCCGCACGTCGGGTTTTCCCGATAGAATTTAAATAAATAAAACCCGGGAACGCAAAGATTTTTATCTTTGCTGGCAAAAATAAATTGACTGAAAACAATTTATGGCCTACGTAAAATGAACACTAGATCCAAACATTTTCTAAATAATTACTTTATAACTAAGGATTGTAAGAACCAAATAGTAATAAATCAGCAAAATATGACATAATAAAACCAATTGCTAATATTTATTTATTTTTTATGTTATATTCATCATGAAAATACTTTAAGACAGCCGTTTTAAAATACTTGAAGTGTAATAAAACCAATTGCTAATATTTATTTATTTTTTATGTTATATTCATCATGAAAATACTTTAAGACAGCCGTTTTAAAATACTTGAAGTGTATAACCTCTCAAAAGAGGAAGAGACGTCCTCCTAACCAAACCGAGCTTAACAGTAGTTTTTTGGAAAAGGCATATTATTTGAGAAGTCAATGAAGATAAACATCAATATTTTGGGAAAGGCGTAACATTGTCAAGTGATTTATAAAATATTATTAACCTAACTTAACCAAATAGTGGCGTTTTATGTTATATTCATCATGAAAATACTTTAAGCCGTTTTAATATAATTGAAGTGTATAACCGCTCCAAAGAGGAAGAGACGTCCTAACCAAACCTAACCTAACAGTAATTTTTTGGAAAAGGCATATTATTTGAGAAGTCAATGAAGATAAACATCAATATTTTGGAAAAGGCGTAACATTGTTAAAGAGTAACTGCCATAATTTTCGTCATCCACAAATTAAAATACGAAAAAATCCTTGAAAAATCTAGTTTTATTATGATATGTTTACTTTTGTATTTGGTTTCGTAGAAATTTATAAAATTGCAATCAAAGTTTTGTGTTTGGAAAAGGCCTAGTTAAATTTGGTTTCGTTTGATGACGTAGTAAGGAGAAATTTTCACTCTAGATGTTGCTCACGTGACGCCTGTTAGTGTCTCAGCGCCGCGTTATGCCTATTTTATTCAGATTCGCGCGGCATTAGTAGGCTCCGAGAGTCTCGGGCGCACGCGCTTGGCTTTTCCGCGAGATGCCGTGAGTGACGTAGCGAGGAGAAAAACCCGCCAAATATCTTCTCCGCAAATTTGCTTTTTCCCCCAAATTTCAAGTTTTCGAAGTGTTTTTTCTGTGTTTTCCCTCACATTTAAATATTTATTAAGCATATTTTTGGAATCAGCAGTGTTTAAACTCTCAAAAAAGTAAGGTTTTCTTTAGATTTGAGATAATTTTTAAATCAGTTCGGTATTTCTTTAAGTGATGTATAAAATATTACTAACCTAGCTTAACCAAATAGTGGCGTTTCCAAGTCAGTAAAAATGTATTTAAAACGCTTTCATTAAAAAACGACATTAATAGAAATTAAACTACATAGCATTTTTGGGGTCGCTGTTTGCGACAAATAGAGTCGTTTGAATTGTAAATACCAAACCCGCCGTTGGGCTAAATTCATTAAAAACATTGGCAGGATTCGGTCTAATGGAATTCTGCGCAATGGGAAGATACTAACACCATTCACCCCGTCCATATGATAAAGGAAACCAGTGTACTAAATATTTGTGAAATAGGTTGAAACGAATGGACTTTGTTGCACAGAGAAGATTTTTTACATTTCTGGGCACCATTTTTTTAAGATGGCGGCGGATTGGAAAAATCTTTCTTAGTACGCGCCTACTACTTATGAGTACCGTTCCTGCAAATTTTCAGCCTTCTAGGAAAAGCGGTTTGGGCTGGGCGTTGATTATCAGTCAGTCAGTCAGTCAGTCAGTCAATCAGGCAGTCAATCAGGCAGTCAGTCAGTCAATCAGGCAGTCAGTCAGGACTTTGATTTGTATAGATTACGTTTAATTTACCCAGAATATTTTCACCAATATTTTCGAGATTTTTGTTTTCTGTCTTTAATTACAAATTTATTAAATCTCACTATTTCTTATAATTAAGTAACCAAGATTAAAATTTTATTCGTCGCAAAAGTCTACTATACGTCCTTTGCGGAATTTTAAGTCGGCAAATGAAATTCACGCGTGATTCAGTTTAAAGATGAGTCAATATAAAAAGAATATTCATCAACTCTTTAATGTTTGAAAAAGTAAACTAAATCCCCTTTATATTTTCACTGTGTCGAGTATGTTACATCAATTTTGAAAATCATTCTGACTAGAGTTATTAAAGGAAGAAGAAATAACGAGAAAGTTTTAAATATCGTTAATTTTTTTATAAAAGCTACCTGTCAGGAAAACTTTCAAAGCTATAAAATGAAAGTACAATAGCGACAGATATTGTTGATTTTTGGAAACGACCAAAATATGACTCTGCAATTAACTATTTTTTTGGGTCATCGGAAAACATGTTAGGACCCAGAATTTAAAGTAATTTAATGCATTAAATAGTGGCTGGATAAATGGGACAAGGACTTCTTGACGGCACCTTATTCTCCGTACTACAACATGGCATATGCAATAGGTCGTTACGTGCTTTTGAGCCTCAAAAATGTGAAGTATGCCTGCATTTACGATATTTTAGCTAAACAAAAGTATCATATGACAAAATTTGGAAATAATATTTCAGGCTTATTTTTATGAGTAATAAATGGGTCGAAGGACGTTTGAAGGAGATCAATTTTACTAAATGGTCATCAAGTCACCAGAAACATAGTTTCGCTATTGAAAATAGTGTAAGTACAAGAATGATTCTTCTCGTGTTTTATAATAGAGAAAGCGTCTTACAACAAATGTAGGAATTTTATGTTTATAGTCTTTCAAAGGTTTTTTAATACTTTAAAAAATAAGCATTAAATATCACGAACACGTGAGAGTAGTAGTACCTGATACAAAACCTCCACTTGTATGTTTTACAAACCCTCAATTATTGTTTGTAATAGCCGCTTTGAAAAACAGATGGCCGTCTGTTTACTGATTCAAATCAATGAAATTTTCCTTTAGATTCTAGACACCGTTATCCTCCAATATTGCCCATTTGGGAACGATACATTAACACGTCATGTAGCTCCAATTAGTTACTTCGATTCGTACTCAATATTTTCAAGCGAGCCCATTAGAAACGGGCGTTCGCAAAAGATTCTCTCCATCAAGGGACTCGAGAACACAGTATGGATCTTAAACCTTTTGTCACTGATATTAGTTTCGCTTGTATCTCTTGTGGCTGCCAGAAAAAGAATGAGATTCCGGGAGGCCAATTCGGGAACTTTCACGAAATTCATCTGGATTTATATTTCGGATTTTCTGCGGAATCGTACGTATCAAATACCGATTAAATTAAAGCACGAGTCCAAGTAAAAGTTTGATTTCGGTGCTTCAACGAATAACGAAAACGTGGTTTAAATAGCTAATCTCTTAAATACGCCAGCTAAATGTATTGACTAATCGATGCGAGGTTCACTGCGAGTATGGCGACTAAAATCGAATTAAATTTAATTTCTATCAAGGTTTCGATTTATTGCTTTTTACTTATAAAATGAAATAAAGAAATTCACATTCAAAGATACAAATTTATTTAAAATGACTAGGTGTATTTTTGACCTTACTATAGCGTTTATTCTTCTTAGCGAACAGTATAGCTGGCAATCATAATTTGAAGGAAATAGATGAAAAAGCATTCACTATGGATACGTATAATTAGCGTGTTTGACAATCTCGCCCACCCTCAGAGAAAATCCACTTGGTGCTGACACAAGACCGCCCTATGATGTGACAATATCTCCCCGGTATCAGTTTAGCGTAACAAAAATACGCAGAACCAAATAAAAGTGACCAAACGATTAAACAAGTGTCAGCAGAAGTTGATGACTTCTTGTCCTGGGAAGTATTGGACACTAAGGCATTATATAGTATCCATCCCTGCAAGTCAAAATTGCCTTTGGCAATCGTAAAAGAGGGTCGAAAGTTTCCTCCCCACTAGGAAAGCTATCTAATCTACTGAAACAAATCCCTCGCCGAGAGGCTGTGACACTCAAACTGTGGGGCGTGTTCAAAAGTTCTTCAGCGCCAATCGTTGAAAAGCCGTCTGGCTAGAACTCTATGGAAATCCATTACAATCCGTGGGCCTAGGACCCCACAATAGTTTGACCGGAATTTCTAGCAGTCTATTAAAACAGCTGTTCTTGTCACCGTTTCTTATTCTTTACCTCAAACCACAGGACACACCTTAAAGTTTCGTTTCTTGCCCACTGCTGGCGCCCAAATCATCCTGACAACTCAAAATGAGGGAAATGCCGTAGGTGGCGCGGAGATCGGACCTAATAAGAAGTTGGCCGTTGCTATTTTGCCCTTGCCTCGATTTTCGGGGCTAAATAGTTCAGAACTGCTTGGGACACTATTTAGCCCCGATTTTCGAGGGTAAATAGCCTTAGCCGCGCGGGGCGTGTTATTTGCCCCCGAATATTCAAAGCCCCGATTTTCGGGGGTGAATAGCACACCCCACGCGGCCAAGGCTATTTACCCCCGAAAATCGGGGCTCCTATATTTACGGGGGTAAATAGCAATCGCCGCGCGGCCAACACTATCTACCCCAGAAAATCTGAACCCCTATTTTCGGGGCTAAATAGCCTTGATGCGGCTGCCTGCTATTTACCCCTGAAAACAACGAAGCCCCGATTTTCGGGGGCAAATAGCCTTGGCCGCGCAGCGATTGCTATTTGCCCCCGAAAATCGGGGCTTTGAATTTTCGGGGGCAAATAGAACGTTCCGCGCGGCCAAGGCTATTTACCCCCGAATGATAGCCCACCGGATCACGCACTTTTATCGTGCTGATTAAAGGGAGAATGAAATAGCCAGATAACCATTTAATAATACATTTCGACTTTTAAAAGAACAACAAAATCGTTAAGAAACGTTTTGCGGCTGTAAGGAAAAATTCCTGACTAATATTGAACTCTCGGCCCAAACTTCTTTACATAGGAAGCTGAAACTTTGCAAGGACATTTTGAAGGGATCATAAGCCCCGCCCCTACATAACGGATTGTACATCCCTTTAAGCAATCCAGGGTCATCATAAAAATGGCACCCAGAAATGTAAAAACATCTTCCAAAACGGAATAACGTCCGTACCCTTCAACTTATAGAATACTGTTTCGCTACATCCTATAGAAGGTCATCATGGCCTTTGGGGTTGATATGCCGTCAACATTTATAATGGTTGCCCGAAAAGTTTCAATATTGTCATGACGGGCTAAGTAAGTCTTTATATAGAGAGAGTGAAAAGAGGCAAAGATTTCGGTAACATTTTACTAATACTAAATGTCCGGACGAAAGTTTATGACATGTGTAAGCACATAAGTCCACAATATAAGTCTAACTCTATCTTCTTTGGAGTCCCTTTAAAGTAGTTTCACAATCTAATTTCACCAGTTTTTTAAACGAGTGACGATGACGATGTAAGGAGTTCTTTTCGTGACGCCATGTTACTAATGGATGTGTATCTAGAAATCTGAAACTAGTTATCAAGTCATGTTACTCGGTAATAACCGTTTTTCTAGAACGCAACCTCTTGAAAAATGCGCCGATAAATGTTTAAAACCTTTGGGGGATAACGTCCATGAGTTAAAACCTATTTAGTTTAATAGTTCGCCAATACCATAAGTTTATGAGATATGTTCCATAGAATTGTCACTGATAACTGAGAGCTTGTCTGGAAGTGACGTAAGTAAAACGTCATAGATTCTCTTAAAGCGACGCCTGGTGAGTTGCTGTCAAAGGCTTCTTACAGATTAAATAGGAAGGTTGACTGTAAAACCGAGTGTATTCTAATCTCGCTTGTCGTTCTCCAACTAGCACTCTCTATAGCATTATATAGTTTAGGTAATGTTATACTTGTGGAACACATCTTATAAACTTATGCTAACACTTTTTGACGGGCTTAATGCCTTTGGGGATTTTTGTTCGAATCACGGCCCAAATTGGAGGTTTTCTCTCTCTAATTCACGTAGCTATTAGGGAAACGTTTTCGTGTCTTATTCACTAAAAAGTTATTTTAAAAATGGTTTTTGGGACACTATTAAACTAAAATGGTTATAAATAGGTAGGTAGGTTGGTTACCAGTATAATAAATACAGATATATAATTATCTTTGGTAATTTACGAAAACACCAATTATTTAAACAGATATTTGCAGTTTAAATTGTTTTTATCTTGAGCCTTTATACAAATCTTCACTAGTTAAAAAGAAAAAAAAAGACCAAAGACCGTGTTACAGCCTGAAATGCTTACAGAAATATTTTGAAAACAGTAAAGAAACAGAGTATTAATTTTAAGATATATTTACGAGTTCCACTTCGCATTTAAACTCGCATATCCAGCCTTCGTTTTTTTTTGGATACTTCTCCCGAGATAGACATTTAACATGAAACCATTCGTGACACTTGTCGCACTGTACCATTCTTCCAGTGAAAATTTTCCGACAAACGCAATACACGAGTTTGTGTGTGCTTTCATGATACACTTTTATTTCATGTGGTTTTCGAGTGGTAGTTGGGAAGGGGGAAATTTTGCCTTGCTCCAGAATACCATGTAAAATTTCCTCATAACCCCTTGGGATGTATCAGAGAGTATAGCTGCCAGTATACGGATAAGATGTCCGTATAAAGGCGGCATATATGGAGCCCTAGGCGTTTACCCCCACCCCATTTGTTGCCCCCCTTTTCTATCTATGTCTTTCCTCTAGGTTGTGCCGTGCTTGAGGGGTGGGGGGGCATAACCATTGTAATGCCCCCTAGTTGTGGCGGGAGATCTGGTTGATTATTACTATTTGCCAAGTGTGTATCATGCCTGAGGGGTTGGGAGGAATCGACAACGTCACGTGTCACGTGATGTTGTTGGCGGGAAATTTGAATTTATTTTTAGTGTATTGGTATGACGTCATGTGACTTGGTGAAGGCATTCATCGTCCATAGTGTTGTTATTTTGGTGCATCTTTAGGCTATTGTATACATTTAGTGGATGATTTCTTGGTAATTCTATAGGTTCAGTAGACCCTTTCTGCATCTACCCTTCCAGTAATGTTGTTCTTTGTATGATTTTAATTTATCTCCATGTATGATTATGTTATACTAAAGAACTAGATTTAAGTGAGATAAGGTTTACATTACAAAAGGTACAAACTAAACTATGATGATGTTCTAGGTGTACCCTTGTTTGTATCGTTATTATTAGGTGTATCTTTAGGATATTGTGTACATTTAGGATATGATTTATTGGTAATTCTATAAGTTCAAGTAAACCCTTTCTACATCATCCTGTAATGCTTTTCTCTGTATGATTTTGAGGTCCCTCCGTGTAGGCTTATGTTATACTAAAGAACTAGTTTTAATTGAGATATGGTTTACATTGAAAAAGGGTACAAATTACACGCGGTTCTAGGTGTAATCATGTTTTGTATTGTTATTATTAGGTGTATCTTTAGGATATTACGTTCATTCACTCTTAAAATCAAAGGTGTGATTTAGCACCTTTTGTCTTAATTTTGACGGGTCCAAAAACAGCACCATTAAAGTGGTTAAATAACGCCTTGAAGGTTTTAAATGGCCCATTTTCAACACTTTGCGTCTTAAAAATATTTTCTCCTGACACATTTATTACACCTTATAAAGCTTTATCTTACACCTTTTAAAAACCATATTTTTAAAAGGTGTTCTCAAAGTGTCTGTATATTCTTCTAATATTCTTCAAAAGGCGTCAATTTTGGCTTGAAGTGTCAAATAGTGCAGAAAAGGAATATTACACTCTTAAAACAAAAGATGAGATTTAGCACCTTTCGTCTTAATTTAAAGATGTTAAACAACACCTCTGAAAGTGTTAAATAGACCATTTTTAACACTGCATCTTAAAAAATATTTCCCACTGACATATTTATTACACCTCATTGAGCTATTTATTACATCTCATTGAACTATTTCTTACACCATTTTTAAAAGGTGTTCTTTAAGTGTTTGTATGTTCTTCCAATATTCTTCAAATGGCGTGAATTTGAACTATTGAAGTGGGAAATACTGCAGAAAAGGCGTGAAATATTGTAGGAAGGCTGATTTCAATACAGTCTGCCACCTTTACCACATCGTGCTACACTCAATAAAGGTGCCATATATACTTTTCACCGTATACTCAAAACAAATTAGTGTGTTATAACACCTTTAAAAGTAGTTTTTATGGGTCCACATTTCACACAGACCGAAACCATAATTTGGAGGTCACATTTGACCAAACTCCCGCAATTTAGGCGGTTTTCGAACAGTGGTATATACCCTCAAATGACTACACTTCAGTGTACATTGCTAAAATTTCTCTGATAATAACAGAGTTGCAAGGTGATACATTATCTAACGATTTCAAGGCTTATCTAAATATAAGGGAAAGGTGAAATAAGCCATAATCCATAACATATCCCTTGTTATTATTGTAACATGATGCTTAAAAAGATAAATTGATATTTAAATTATGGTAAATAAACATGTTCCAGTAAATTGTTGAGATATTTATGGATTTTTAATGAAAGGTTTGTCTGTAGTTCAAATTTACATCCGCTGAATCACGAAATTTTAGTGCAGAAGAAATTTTCTTATTATATGGGTTTTCTAAACTATTAATTCAAACGATAACCGATACTTTGGACCATATACGCAGAAGGTGGGCGTCTTGAGCACTTATCGATATATTAACCTTGTTTGATTGGATTAAAAATGTTAAACCCGGGACGCAATGCGTCAAAACAATTAATGATTATAGAACTTTATGAGTAATGTCAAATAAGGTGGACTTCGAAACTCTTCATTAGATATTAACAAAAATAAATAGGGGAAAGTGTCGGACTGCCATATTTTCCTGCCTTTACCTTAGCTTGACATGCATTTCGAGACGCTCAAGCGCGCGAGCGGTGTTTAAAATGGTATCAGCCAATCAGATTTGAAGTTGATGACGTCATTCTTCCCGAAAATAACGCTCGTACGCCACCAAACGGGAGAATTTGGCATAGACGTATCTCAAGGAAGAGTCACAACCTCCGCGCTCTGTTCTATTTTCTTTAGTGGTTTTTTTCGCGTTTGAACGAGGTTAAAGTTTGTTTAAAACGTTAGCACGCCGAAATTAAATTAAAGATGCCGTAGATGTTCTTGAAATCATTTAATTCAAAATACTCATAGTTAAAATCCTTTAGAATTTCGTTTAAACTTAGGCCCTGGGTCGTCATTATAAGCTAAAACGTTTTAATATTAGTGAATAACATAACATCAATATTCGCAAACTAAATTAATACAATCATGTACATCATAAAATTAAATAGTGGCGATAAACTGCAGCGGCCACGGTTAGCCTCAATCAAAAGCAGCAAATGTAAAATAAAACCGCACTATTTCTTCATGCGCAATATCACAAATTATCTTAGGTACAGACTGTTAAAGAAGTCTTTGCGCGTTGCGTTTTTCGCACATATTTAACTATATTTCAAAAACTATTAGAGCTAGCGCTCTGGAATAAAGTGCGTTATAAAAGTTTTGCATTCCTCTTTCATATTTTACCCGTTCCACAGTTGTCCTTTGCATACTTATACCAGAAACCGGAAATGTCAAAATTATCAACTTTGAAAATATTGGATTCTCGAGGATATAAATGCGATTTTCGGATTCCTTGGGGTCGATTCATATTTGAAAAGTTTTCACCAAATTCAATTCGGATGAATAGGTCACGAGTAATCAGCCTTTATTCAAAATCTGGCAACTTCGATTTAAATGGCGATAATTCATAATCGAGTATCGAATATTTGTCGTAATAATGTTTGTTAGATGTTATGGCACTTTATGCGTATATATATGATTGGTCTTGTGGCGCAATACTTTCAAACAAATCAGACGTTTATTAAAGGGTTGGTGAAGTGGAAAATTAAGTAATTTTTTATTGATTTTTTCATAAGACAGTGAAACAAGACGCGAAACATGGAGCGTGCCATGATAATTTTGTTAACAAAAAAGCACGGCGTTTCGCTATTGGTCGGAGTTCCTTTTTTGAAACTATTCTTAAAATCTTAGCCTAATTTGAATATTAAAATCAATGGGAGGTATTTCCTGAATTTTTCATTATGCATACAGGTCTCATGATTAGTAGAAGAACCGATAAAAAATCACTTTAATTTCCACTTCCCCCTCCCTTTAAGAGAAAACCCGCGTCTTTTGAAGCAGAGAAGCGGTTTGAAAATATTGTTATTTGGGCCATGATATCATAATATTTAAAACTCACATTAATTACGTTTGGGTCTTTAGCCCGACTCATTGAGTGAAAATCTCATTCATGATGGCATATGCGCTTCACGAGACCCCTTCAAATAGACATATTCGACTATTCCATATAAGAAACAACTTCAGAGGAGATGGCTTCTATGCTAGGAATGTTCGCTACGCGATTGAGCTTCTCTAAACGGAGCCTGAGGTTGGGCTATAGCCTCCCGCGTTTACTGCAAATGTGAGGCCAGGGATAGATTTAATTTTAGAAGTGGGAATAGAATAGAGTAATCTGGGCGCGCGTCAAATTCCACGGAAAGGAAGGGTATGAAAGAAGAGGCGTGTCAAAGCAACAAAGGTAAAAAGGAATAACGTATTTTTCGCCGATCCCGTCAGCAACGTCAGCAAAACGTAGTTTAAGTGAGCAATCAGAAAATTTAAACTTTCCGTTACTTGTTGGAGGGAGGGGCTCTATACTGGGCTATGAGTCGGACTGAATTAAACACTAACCGTTTTCCAATCCTACTTATAAAATTAAAACTATCTCTATTGAGGCTTAATAATAAAGCCGATCGCAACCAAAGCATGGGCAAAGGCGTATTTCACAACTAACGTTCAAAGCTACCGATGGAAAAGTCTAACAATTAAATGAAAAAAAAATGAATGCCGGTAACAATGATCACAACTGAAAATAACAGCTAACAGCTAAAACGAACCCGAACGGTAAACACTTGAAGTTGGTCTCTCTGCGCTGCTGGTCTGCTACTCCTTTCGTTTATTTTCTATGGCAAAAATACTAACTTTGGGAGGTTTTGGGATATTAGGCCATTTTGTGTTTTAAGACTTTTATTGTGTAGGAAAGAAAACTCTCCTTTTTAAAGAAATTTTGGATAACTATTAATATCATTATTGATAACTAGTTAAAAGTTGAAAATTATTTATAAAATTTGGATGAAAATTTTCAAATTTTCTTTCGAGTTTCAAATTGAAGAATGCTCGTGTGCTTTATTGAACTATTTTATACAAACAAGACAGTCACTTTCAGCTTGAATTGTTGCTTGATATTTTATTGGACATACCCTAGCCCTTAAAGGGAGGATGAAGAGGAAAATAAAGTGATTTTTTTATCGATTTTTCTTCTAATTATAAGACCATTTTGCATAACAATGTATTACAAAAAAGACTGTCACTTTCAGTTTCAATTGTATTTTACTTAACCTGCAACAGGGTTCTGTTGTACTGGGTGCCAGGGCATAGCGGTTATTATGGCAATGAGCAAGCCGATAGATTTGCGAAAAAGGGCGCGGAGGCCAAGCTCTTGGGGCCGGAGCCGGCCGTCCCATCCCCTACGGGCATGTCAAACGGAGCCTGCATGACAGGATGACTGTCATACAAAACCAGCTCTGGCATGACATGGATGGCCAGAGACAGACAAAACAGTTAGTCAATGGTCCCTGCAGGTCTCGTGCTAGAGACCTAATTTCGCTCAGCAGATGGGATATTAGGCTGGCCACCGGTCTTCTGACCGGACACTGTCGGCTAAATAGGCACCTCCATCTGATGGGTCTTGCTGACGACCCCCTCTGCAGGTCGTGCCAGGAGCAGGAAGAAACATCCGCTCACGTACTTTGCGAGTGCGACTTCTTCGCCTCGCTTAGACTAGAACATTTTGATTCACACACTGTGGAGCCCTCGCGGGTCTCCTCTTTTACGGTGGAGCGAATTCTTCGCTACGCTGCGGCTACGGGCCTATTCAAGGCCTGATTCTGAGGTTGCACAATATGCCTTAGGCATCGGTGCTAGGGCGTGAGCCCCGCCTCATCAACAATAATAATAATACTTAACCTCCCTTAAACACATTTTTAATCTTTTATTAAATGACAAACATAAACGCTAAATTCGGATCAAGTCGGGCGAGAGAGCGGGTCAATCCAAAGCTTCAATTCCTTCGTTCTCCAGAAAGCAGAAATCTTGCAACGAGTCGGGACGTATGGGCTGGGCAATTGTCCTGCTGAGCCTGAAACCATACACTAAAACAATGTTTTAAGTTAGACAAGAATAATTATCAGGTTATTAATATTAATACCGGTCACGACGAGGGCTGGTTACTCATACGGAGAAAAAAATACCAGCGAACAGGGCGGATCTCTATTTTTAATATTACAATGCTTTACCTCCTAATTTCATTAGAGTTTATGTCTGTCTTTTAGAATACGATTGAGAATGTGTTTAAAGGGAGGAAGAAGTGACAAAATGTGTTTTTATCGATTCTTCTACTAATTATGAGACTATATTCTGCATAGTGAAACATCCAGGAAATATCTCAGAATGATTTTAAAATTCAAATTCGGTTTAGGTTTTATGGATAATTTAAAGTAATAACCTCCGACCGATCGCGTAACGCCCTGCCTTCCTGTTGACAAAATTCTCGTGGCACGCTCCATGCCCAATGGAATTTATCGCGAGATTTAATAAAAGTTTCTCACGATGTGACAATCGTGGTGCGTGATATAGAGCGGGCAACGGAAATTTTGTTAACAGGAAGGCAGGGCGTTAAGCGATTGGTCAGACTTGCTTATTTCAAATTATCTATAAAATCTGAGCCTAATTTGAATTTTAAAATCATTCGGAGACTTTATTTCCTGGAAGTTTCACTATGCAAAATGGACTTATAATTAGAAGAAGAATCGATAAAAAATCACTTTATTTTCCTCTTCATCCTCCCTTTAAAGGATAGGGGAGGTCCAATAAAAAATCAAGCAATAATTAAAACTGAAAGTGACTGCCTTGTTTGTAAAAAATAGTTCAATAAAGCACACGAACATTCTTCAATTTGAAACTCGAAGGAAATCTTGTTATTTGAAAATTTTCGTCCAAATAATTTTATAGATATTTTTCAACTTTTAAAGATATTAAAAGTTATTCGAAATATCTTTAAACAGGCTTGTTTTCTTTCTTTCACAATAAATTGAAAACGCCCTAATATCTTAATACCTCCCTAAGTTAGTGTTTTTGCCATAGAAAATAAACAAAAGGAGTAGCAGACCAGCAGCGCAGACACCAACTTCAAGTTTTTACCGTTCGGGCTCGGTTTAGCTGTTAGCTGTTATTTTTAGTTGTGATCATTGTTACCGGCTTTAATTTTTTTCATTTAATTTTTAGGCCTTTCCTTCGGTAGCTTTGAACGTCAGTTGTGAAAAACGCCTTTGCCCATGCTTTGGTTGTGGTCGGCTTTATTATTAAGCCTCACCAGAGATATATTTAATTTTAGAAGTAGGAATAGAGAACGGTTAGTGTTTAATTCAGTCCGACTCATAGCCCAGTATAGAGCCCCTCCCTCCAACACGTTTTTAAAAGTTTAAAATTTCAGATTGGCTCACTTAAACTAGGTTTTTATGACGTTACTGACTGGGACGGCGAAAAATACGTAATTCTTTTTTACCTCTGTCGCTATGACCCGCCTCTTCTTTCATATCCCACCGTCCCGAGGAAGGGGTCCAGGACTTTGACGCGCACCTGGATTACTCTGTTCCCTATTCTTACCTCTAAAATAAAATCTTTCAATGGCCTGACATTTGCTCTATACGCAGGAGGCTATAGGCAACCCCAGGCTCCGTTTAGCGAAGCTCAATCGCGTAGCGAACCTTCCTAGCATAGAAGCCATCTCCTCTGAAGTTGTTTCTTAAATGGAATAGTCGAATATGTCTATTTGAAGGGATCTCGTGAAGCGCATATGCCATCATGAATGAGATTTTCACTAGGCTGCAATGAGTCGGGCTGAAGACCTAGACGTAATTTATATGAGTTCTAAATATTATGATATCATGGCCCAAATAACAATATTTTCAAAAGACGCGAGGTTTCTCATAAAGGGAGGGGGAAGTGGAAATTAAAGTGATTTTTTATCGGTTCTTATAAGACCAGTCTGCATAATGAAAATTTAGGAAATACCTCCCATTGATTTTAATATTCAAATTAGGCTAAGATTTAAAGAATAATTTTAAATAAGGCCTCCGACCAATCGCGTAACGCCGTGCCTTTTTGTTAACAAAATTCTCGTGGCAGTGGCTCGCTCCATGTCTCGCGCCACAATTGTCACAACACGCAAATTTTTTCAAATCTCGCGATAAATTGATTCAACACGGAACGTGCCACCAGAAAATTGTATATAAAAGGACAGGGCTCTACGCGATTGGTCGGAGATCCTTATTTAAAATTATCCATGAAATTTCAAACTTATTGACGTTTAAAAATCGTTCGGTGTTATTTCCTGGATAATTCACTATGCAGATTGGTCTTATAGAAGAATCAATAAAAAATTACTTAATTTTCCACTGCACCATCCCTTTAATAAACGTCTGATTTGTTTGAAAGTATTGCGCCACAACTGACGGACGACTGTTTTTTAGAACTCTTCGCGGTATAAGCTAATAAATCAATTATATTGGAACCGACGATTTTACGATTCTCATATATTAATTCCCCGGCGTGTGGCCATCTTATTTTTGATATATGGCCTATCCATTTGTACAAGTTCAAACAATCGACTGCACTATAGTAGGGAACCGAAGAGACGATTTCAGAACTCCAATTCTGGTTTTTCGCTGGTTTCACTTTCTTCTTTTTCACCGTTTTACTAATTTCCCTTGAAAGTACGTGGTTATATCTTAATAATTTGTCAGTATCGTTTAATTTAGCATCGTTAATGATAGATTTCAACTTATCATCCTTCTCTAACTCCATCGAAGTGTCGACTTTGAAACCGCTATTTGAATTTAACCTATTATACGTGTCTTCAGAAATTAATAACATTTTTCGTGCCATTCTATTTTATTGCGCGACTTATAGCCGCACCTGCCACTGAGCTGATGATAGATAGTAAGGGTCCAAGGAGTAAAGGGATGAAGCCCCCTTTTTGAATTAGTATTTTCTTCTTTTTGAAATTAGGGATTTTCGACGTAACTCGTCTTATGGCGTGTCGATGTTTCTTCAACCGCCGCATCTCGTTTTCTGAAAGAGGGACATTGCCCTGTAGGATATTTATACAACACTCGGCAATAGATTTTATAGCTTCTTTATTAGCATATTTTATTGCAGAATTTCTCTGACACCCATTACATTTTGATATATAATTTAAAAAATTTAAATGTTCGCGTACTCTCTCCGATGGAGCCATGTGCCTAGCCTCGCGGCTTTCACCAGGGTGCAGTTGTTGTCGTTCCGGTGGTACGTGCAGGGTTTGGGGGTCTCGCAGTCCTCGATGGTGGTCAGTTTCGGACACCCGTACTCCTCGGCGTTGGTAACGTCCACTCCCAAGACCCTGGATAGAACCAAAGCTTTCTCCGCCCCCTTCGTAACGAAGGATGATGCTTTCTGGCGAATGTACTCGCCTACTTCCTGCAGCGTTTCGTAGGGATAATCTCCCTCCTCAAAACCTAGGTCGCAAATGTTGCGGGACAGCCAGCGAACCTGTCTTTTATCCTTGATAGATAGTTCCGAGAATGGGCATGGTGATTGGAAAATCCAGACGTCATAGGCTGCCGTCTCCTTCAAGTACATTGAAAGCTCCTTAACTATCCATTCCCCCTTGACCCTGAAAAAGTTCGCTTCCAGGATGGCCGTCATTTCGGTATGAATACCGCTGCTTGTTGCCCTGGAATTATACCTGTTCTTAATCTATGATTATCCGGGGTGTTGGCCTTAAGGTCTACAAAGAGATAACCGTAGGGTTCAGATGTCGCCTGTCTAAACGCGTCCACTACGTATTTGCTATTACCCGGTGAAATTTGTCTCGAAATATTAACAATGGCGGATTGATCACGCGGTGTTTTAAATATGACCAAGTAATGGGCGTTAAGGTTCAGGGTACGTATTTCCTTTCCAGGGTAATATAGATTCTGCATTAAAATTAGAACAGAAGTGTTTCTATGGTGGGATCCTCTAATGAAAAGATTTGTTACATCCTTATTATTCGCTATTTCACATAAAAGATCATCTAGTATAACGAAATTCCTCACACTAGCATCTAAGGTGCTAACATCCAATAATCCCTCGTGGAATTCCAAGTTCGGGGTATGCGATAGTATGGTACTAAAAAGATTCGACTGATATTCCGTGTAACACCAAATTATTCTTTCCGGGGTAGGTGAAATACATATATCTCTATGCTTAATTAAATCTCCTACAAAAACACTTTTCCCACATCCCGTGACCCCGGCTACGAGTCCGGTAAATGGGTGTTTCATACTTAAATCCATATCGATAAATGAGGAAAAAATTAACCGGACACTGATAATATATCCTAGGAGGGAAACTGGCAAGGCTTAACTGAGATGTTTAAAAAGATAATTAGTACTTACAATTTCACTGATTCCATTTCTGTATGATGGGCTGTGTATATCCTGTACAATTCAACGTCTTGGAGAAAGGCTTGGAGAGTTGTACCTTATCTTTAAACCTACCCCGTCTTTTATACCGTCCTATCACGCGTCCTATCATGTATATTTCATCACCGACCACAACGCCATAAGTTAACATGACGCCTGATTTTCTTAATTTCCCCAGTCACGTCATGGAATTATCCCTGAAAATTTCCACGCCATTCACAAAGTCAACATGGTGTCAAGTTTTCCCCTGGTTTTCCCGCCGAAATTGAAAATTTCCACGCCATTCACAAAGTCAACATGGTTTCAAGCTTTCCCCTGGTTTTCCCCGCCGAAAAATCTGGCGTTAGGACGCCATCTTGGTGTCAGGCGCCAATTTGGGTGTGAGGACGCCAGCCTGATTTTCTTAATTTCCCCAACCACGTCATGGAATTATCCCTGAAAATTTCCACGCCATTCACAAAGTCAACATGGTGTCAAGCTTTCCCCTGGTTTTCCCGCCGAAATTGAAAATTTCCACGCCATTCACAAAGTCAACATGGTGTCAAGCTTTCCCCTGGTTTTCCCCGCCGAAAAATCTGGCGTGAGGACGCCATCTTGGTGTCAGGCGCCAATTTGGGTGTGAGGACGCCATCTTGGTGTCAGGTGTCAACAGGGTGTCAGGCGTCAACAGGGTGTCACTGGCATGAAAGGAACATTTACATACTACTGAGCTCCGTTCATCAACGTGACGTCATGCGACGTATTAGGCTACTGAACGGTTTTTTGCGAACTTTGCGTTGTGTCGTCTGCTTACTGTTCAAGGAAATGGATACGCGAGGGCCTGCTAACCGAAATAAGAGAAAACTCTGACCCGTAACTTAGCCAAGGCTTAAGCTTTAAAACCCAATAACTTTTTAAGCTTCATAGGCATAATCGAAAAAATTCCATAAAATACTATCAGACATTATTCTTTCGCATTCAGTGATTCAGTCGCTGCTACACCGATTTTACTAACATTTCCGAAATTATCCGTCAAAATAACTTCTCGAAATCCTTCAGGGAGATTTTTTTCCGCCATTGCCACTACGTCACAAATTGCGTTGCTCAACGAAGTAATCGGCTCTTACAGCCGATGACTTCGATGCCTCTTCGCTTACAATCGTGACGTCAAACCGGAAGTTCCGAAAATCGTTCAGTGGCGAATGCGCATTCAACGGAGCCTCCGTTGAGCGTTACTGAACGCGCCCTATGTCTTTCCTCTAGGTTGTGCCGTGCTTGAGGGGTGGGGGGGCATAACCATTGTCATGCCCCCTAGTTGTGGCGGGAGATCTGGTTGATTATTACTATTTGCCAAATGTGTATCATGCCTGAGGGGTTGGGAGGAATTGACAACGTCACGTGTCACGTGATGTTGTTGGCGGGAAATTTGAATTTATTTTTAGTGTATTGGTATGACGTCATGTGACTTGGTGAAGGCATTCATCGTCCATAGTGTTGTTATTTTGGTGCATCTTTAGGCTATTGTATACATTTAGTGGATGATTTCTTGGTAATTCTATAGGTTCAGTAGACCCTTTCTGCATCTACCCTTCCAGTAATTTTGTTCTTTGTATGATTTTAATTTATCTCCATGTATGATTATGTTATACTAAAGAACTAGATTTAAGTGAGATAAGGTTTACATTAGAAAAGGTACAAACTAAACTATGATGATGTTCTAGGTGTACCCTTGTTTGTATTGTTATTATTAGGTGTATCTTTAGGATATTGTGTACATTTAGGATATGATTTATTGGTAATTCTATAAGTTCAAGTAAACCCTTTCTACACCATCCTGTAATGCTTTTCTCTGTATGATTTTGAGGTCCCTCCGTGTAGGCTTATGTTATACTAAAGAACTAGTTTTAATTGAGATATGGTTTACATTGAAAAAGGGTACAAATTACACGCGGTTCTAGGTGTAATCATGTTTTGTATTGTTATTATTAGGTGTATCTTTAGGATATTACGTTCATTTAGGGCATGATTTATATAGGTTCAGTAGGCCCTTTCTACACCCACCCTTCTAGTAATGTTGTATGATTTTAAGGTCTCTCTATGTATGCTTATGTTAGTCTGATACCAAAGAACCAATTTTAAGTGAGATAAGGTTTACATTGCAATAGGTACCAATTAAGCTTCGATGCGGTACTTCGGAAGGGTGTTATAGTTAGTAAAAGAGACACCGGGTTAAAACAATAGTACATTTTAGTATCAAAAAAGAAGAAATAAGGTACACAGAAAAAACAACGTATAGGTTTTGAGCACATCCATTTGATTTAAACATGTTGAAAATCTAAACCCCTAGATTTGACGTGCGGAAACTAAACACCAACTAGTACCAAGGGGTGTAATAGCTAAACATATAAAAACTAAACACAATAGCGCATTGAGAGCCTTTTAAAACACGTTTAAAATCTAAACTTATCGTAAAGTGCGCATAACCCGAAACGCCAGGGTTTAAACGTGTTCAAAACCTACTCTAGGTGTAAAGGATATAAACATATTGACGTCATGTAGTTAACTCGAGCATCTGAGGAAGAATAATTAATATTTTATTTGGTGTATCGGTTTTAACCCCTTCTCATGCCGAGAGGCCAAGGTTCAGAAATTTGGGAATGGGGTACATTCATTCGCTGGTGCTTGACACGTCAAAAGTCAGAATTTACTCACAAAAAGCCATATTAGAACTTCGCCCATATTTAGTAAATAAATAAAATTTTATTTTTATATTAGTTTGGTTTATAATATAACTGGGTTTAATTTTGAGTTATGAATTCTAATTTTAGAAAAGTGTTGCTCATTAAACGGTTTGACTCACGCTAAAATTGCCTTCAAAAATGTTTCAGTGCCATTTTTGTTGTGAACTGTAAGTTTAGATCAGAGGTTTAGTAATTATAAAGGATCAAAATATATTATTTGTTATCTTGGCGTACCAACATAAAAACATCAAAATGGGGTTTTCTATTAAAAATCAAGATGATTCTAAACTTGCAAATGAGTGTATAGAATATGTTTACACTTTTTTTAAGCCTTTCTAGGCACCTGGGACCGGTCAGTTCAAGGTTTTTGCTAGGGGACGACCACGTTGACGGTTTTACCATTACCAGGGTACTTATATTTGTACGCGGCGATCGGCTAGGGTTACGACAAACGTCTAGCCTTCCAATATTAATTATATATTTATTTTAATATTTAAGATAATCTTGTTTGTCAATTCAAAATTAATACGGAAAGAGTTAAAAAGCAGTTTATGTTTTTGTCTGTGTGTGTCCACCCGGTGTTACACTAGCGCGCTGCGTTAGCAGTTCGCTTTGCTTTGATGTGTAAAGAAATCCTACAGAACCTTAATATTCACTTTTTCCATAATATAAAGTGAATATGTGCAAATATTTTTCGTAACTACGATGCATTAAGTACTTTTCTAGCTTTAAAGCTCTGTTTCCTTTTCATATTCCAAGGATATTTTTTAATATTATTATTTGAAATTGCTGTTTATATATTACTTAAGCTATACTACATCTGTATAGAGAATAATCCTTGCTATACAGATTTCAAGAAGGAAGCTTAGGCCTGGACTCAATCGGGAAAATCAAGTATTATCCGCAATAGGCTTAGTGAGCCAAAGAGCAAATAATTGAGACCTGAGGTGAACTAAACTGTCGGTTTTATTGTCGTGTCTGTAATGAAGGGACATTAACGGTTCAGAGTGAGCCGAAAGTTAATTACACGTTTAAATAATCAGGTTTAGATTTAATAATAGAAGAATGCATCATTGCGGCAATTAGATCAGTGAAAGGCCTAATAATTAGATCAGTGAAAGGGCTAATCGTTATCGGGTTATAGCTTAGAAGTTTTCATTATTATTGTGCGTATTGACTTTCAGTGCGTCTAAAGCCTAGTTCACACCTGGTGAATTGAGCAGCGAACGGAGGAGCGAACTGAAGGCGCGAATAAGTAAGCGAATAGATCCAATCGAATGAGGGAGCGAAGAGCTGTCACACTAGGCGAATTGAGGGGCGAAATCTCCAAAATGATACCTGTAGGGGGTGCTATATTGGCGGGAAAATCAGAAAGATTGGCTGGTTTGTCTTTTTTCATCATTTCCAATGGATGATAGAATGATAGAAAGAAGGTGCTTGCATTGCATTGGGGTAGAATTTTTGTAGCTAGAGGATGAACTTAATACACCAGCCAATAAAAAATCAAAAAACTGTATGGGATTTGATTAAGCTTCGTAAACTATTGCAGAAATTACGAATGAATGATAGAGCCAATTATAGGAAGTGGTTGAGAACGACTCCGACAACATTTAAGAGTTTATTGCAAATGGTGGGTCCATATATTCAGAAGAACGACGCAATTTTGCCAGAAAGCATTCCGCCCGGTGAACGTCTTGGTCATGCTTAAGGCCAAGTATATTTGGATGAAAGAAAGAAAGAAAAAAATCTTCTTTGGTCGCTCGCTAGAAAATAGATTTTTGGGCGATAACAGATAAGAGCTGAGCAGCGAATAAAAAGGCCTTCTACCCACTCACATTTTATACGGGCAAAGCTGACCTATTCGCTCGTAAAAATAGTTTGGAAACCATTCCGGGCGAACGGGGTGAGCGAATGGCCAAAACTATGTCAGACTAGGCGAACGGAGGAGCGAACTGTTCGTGACGGGCTATTCGCTCCTCCGTTCGCTCCTCAATTCGCCAGGTGTGAACCAGGCTTAACTACAAGTCAGCTTTGGTGATATTTAACGTTAACACTCATGTTGGAAAACTAAGAAAATCGTTGAGGTGAAATGAGACAGTAGTGTTTATACTGCTAACCAGTTGTGAATGTAGCTATAAGAATATAGGGTTAACAGTTGAGTCGTAGACAATTGGGCCTTTTCAAACACATAAAGCTTATATCTCTCCAAAATCTATACACTTCATTTCCTGTTTTTTCCCATTTACTGATTTAAATATGTCCAAGACATATCTTTATTGGATGTAAATGTCGTCTGTATATTCGCTATGCTTGGAATACTTCTTTAATAATTCGTAAATTTTTACTTCAAAAAAGAGAAATGGTTCTATATCTAGGTTAATAGGTTTGTAGTAGTAGTAGTCCTCCTCTTGACTCGGAGAGGTAATATATTGGTTTTACCAACTTGTTACACTAGTGCATCGCGTTAGCAGTTCGCCTCGTGTAAAGAAATCCTACAAAACCTTAATATTTTCTTTTTTCATAATTTTAAAGTAATATATAGATTTATTTTTCGTAATTTCGATGCCTTTGGTAGTTTTGTAGCTATAAAGATCCGTTTTCTTTTGATATTCCAAGAATAATTTTTATATTATAATTTGAAATAGTTGTTTATATATAAATTAAGCTTTACCACATCTGTATATTAACGTTGGAAAAATACATGCGGGTTAGACATAAGCGTTTTCAATCTGAACGCGTTTGAAACAGAAACGTTTTCAATCTCAACGCGTTTGAAACAAACGTTTTCAATCTGAACGCGTTTGAAACATAAACGTTTTCAATCTGAACGCGTTTGAAACATAAACGTTTTCAATCTGAACGCGTTTGAAACATAAACGTTTTCAATCTAAACGCGTTTCATACATAAACATTTTCAATCTAAACGCGTTTGAAATATAAACGTTTTCAAATTTCAATCTCAACGAGTTTAAAACATAAAAGTTTGCAATCTCAACGAGTTTAAAACATAAACGTTTGCAATCTAAACGCGTTTGCAACATAAACGTTTTCGATCTTAACGCGTTTGAAACTTAAACGTTTTCGATCTAAACGCGTTTGAAGCATAATCGTTTTCAATCTAAACGCGTTTGAGACCTAAACGTTTTCAATACAAACGCGTTTGAAACATAAACGTTTTCAATCTAAACGCGTTTGAAACATAATCGGTTTCAATCTAAACGCGTTTGAAACATAATCGGTTTCAATCTAAACGCGTTTCAAACATAAACGTTTTCAATCTAAACGCGTTTGAAACAGATACTTTATCAATCTATGCGCCTATGAAACGTAAACATTTTCAAACTATACGCGTTTGAAAAATAAAAATTTCAGAACTAAACGCATATAGGCTGGGCTCGTGTTTAAAAAGGCGTTGCATTTTCCCGTTTAGGAAAACGTTTAGAATCTAAACATCGTTTTTTCTGTGTAGTGCAACGCGTTAGCATTTCGCCTCGCGTAAAAAAATCCTACAAAACCTTAATATTTTCTTTTTTCATAATTTAAAAGTAATATATAGATATATTTTTCGTAATTACGATGCGTTTGGTAGTTTTGTAGCTATAAAGATCCGTTTTATTTTGATATTCCAAGAATATGTTTTATATTATTATTTGAAATAGTTGTTTATATATTACTTAAGCTATACAACATCTGTATATTAACTTTGGAAAACTACCTCGGGCTAGACGTAAACGTTTTCAATCTGAACGCGTTTGAAACATAAACGTTTTCAATCTAAACGCGTTTGAAACATAAACGTTTTTAATCCAAACGCGTTTGAAACATAAACGTTTTCAATCTAAACGCGTTTGAAACATAAACGTTTTCAATCTAAACGCGTTTGAAACATAAACGTTTTCATTCTAAACGCGTTTGAAACATAAACGTTTTCATTCTAAACGCGTTTCAAACATAAACGTTTTCATTCTAAACGCGTTTCAAACATGAACGTTTTCGATCTAAACGCGTTTCAAACATAAACGTTTTCGATCTAAACGCGTTTCAAACATAAACGTTTTCGATCTAAACGCGTTTCAAACATAAACGTTTTCGATCTTAACGCGTTTTTAACATAAACGTTTTCGATCTTAACGCGTTTTTAACATAAACGTTTTCGATCTAAACGCGTTTCAAACATAATCGTTTTCAATATAAACGCGTTTGAAACATAATCGTTTTCAATCTAAACGCGTTTCAAACATAAAAGTTTTCAATCTAAACGCGTTTGAAACAGATATTTTTCAATCTATGCGTTTGAAACGTAAACATTTTCAAACTATACGCGTTTGAAAAATAAAAATTTCAGAACTAAATGCGTATAGGCTGGGCTCGTGTTTAAAAAGGCGTTGCATTTTCCCGTTTAGGAAAACGTTTAGAATCTAAACATCGTTTTTTCTGTGTAGTTTTTACACAACTTGGTAGCTGGTAATTAGTTAAAATGAACAAATATTACTATAAAATATCAACCAAGAAAGAATTACATGTACCGTAACACATGATTTCTTACTAGCCTTGTCACCAACCTTTCTCTCCAGAGCTGTTTTTATTTATACGTAAACACGTTCAAACGAGTCTAAAGGGCTTTGGGGGGGGGGGGCGTGGCAGTGCCATTAGATTCCTTGCATTGCTATCAATGTAATTTATTTTTCTTTAATTGGACCACCCACCATGTTTTATTAAAAGGTAGTGAACCTTTATCCCCATCTATTTTTTTATTTATACGTAACCACGCTAAGCCGCGATGGCCTGGGGGGGGGAGGGGTCAAACCATTTGTATTGAATCAATGGATTTTATATTTAGAGTGATTTATAACTCTCACAAATGTGTTATGTCCAAGTTTATGTCATTGAGGGGGGGGCGGTGACACATCCTACAATGGGGTTCAAACATTTAATTGATTCCAGGTGTTTGCCCCGAGGGCATTATCAGGACAAGTCTCAACAAGTTATGTTTTTGTAGCGTTAACAGAAAGGCAATATATCATTAAACCGAAGCATTAACCTATTGCGTACTATATTTATCAAAATTATCGGCAACGTAATCAAAAATTTGTGGAAAACATAAAACGGTATTGAAAGAAGCATCATTCACAACGCATTTCGTGTTAGAAGTAAAAAACAATCGAAACGTTTTTGATCAACTACGTTACATATTTTCGAAACGAAATTGATCATTTAAAATTCCTAAAATCCCATAGGAATACATAGGAAAATGAATAAACCATCGAAACGAAATCAGTCATGTACGTGGCAATTTAGCAACACGAAACGAGTCATTTGAAATTTTAGCTAAATTTATCAAAATTACTCTACGTTTCACCAAAAACACTTTTGATTTAGCAAAATTTCACCAATTTTTTTCCATTTAAATAAAAATTTATTACCTCTTGACCCCCCTCCCTCTTCGCAGAAACTAGTATAACAATCTTTTACTATAACAAAGACTAAGCTAATTAACCAAAATATTTCTAGGGAAACGTCAATCAATTCGAGCACGAGTATTAAAATACCAAAGTATATGTTTACAATGCCGAATCATTTACATAGTTTCACACTAGAATTTCACTGCTATTTACACTGTTCTAGGGAAAAACACGGATTTTAACTAACACCTTTAGAAAAGACATACATCCCTATATACTAAAACAGAATATAGGACCAGCGAAAAGGTCAAAGTACAACACAGAGTGTCATTTAGCTTATGTCAGTGCATGAATCGTGGATTTATAGCAATAGAAGGAAATATTGTACGCAACATTTTTCTAACATATAAAAATGCTTATTTGGGTTTCCTAAATTCCCCAAAGAATTGCATACAAAATTTGAAAAAGTACTGACTTCAGTTAATCCAACTCACTTTGTTTCTTTAGTTGCCTTAAAATGACGAAACGAGTCATTTGAAAAACAGTTCACATGACTAAAAACGTTGCGATGATTTTCGCAATATTTATTAAAATGATTCGATGAAAAGCATATTTTCATTTATTTCAGAATCATTAATTTCAATACATAACTAGATGGTGTTGCAGACTTAAGGAATTTAATTTTCTATACCTCAAAACTAGCTTTACTCTTATCGTTGCAATTTATATATTTATTTATTTAATAAGGCTCGAGGGAAAGGGTCGTGAAGCCGCCCGGGCTTGGGTACGACCCCCTCCATGGCACCAGAGTCTAGATACAATACGAGAGTATATACAAACGGGGAATATTACAAATAGAAACACACAAATGAACTAACAAAAGAGATAAATCTTACGAAATGGTTAAGTTTAAACATTCTGTTACGTCAAATGTTCCCTAATAATACATTTGAATATCATGAAAAATACTGGTTTTTACAGCAATAGTTGCAAAATTTGACGCCTGCATTGACTATATTTAATATTGAATATGATAACAGTAGTGTTAGGGTCGCTTATTCTTGAGATGTTCAGACTTTAGTGTGGTGCTTCCCTCGATTGTTATCTGATGATCATAGATTTTTTTAGATATATTGGAATTTATTGTCCTTTCTTTAATTGAACCACCCACCTGGTTTTATGAGGGTTAGGGGGAAGAGGTCGAACTTGATCCATAACAAAAGGATTTATCCCCATCCGTTTTTATTTTTACGTAAACACTTCCCAACGTGTCTTAATGGGTTTAGAGGCTTGTCCGAACCATTTGTATTGTTATGAATGGAATTTATTTTGTGATTTATTGCTTTGCTAGTTGGTGACTCTTCCTACCACGAAAGATTTGATTCTAGGGGTTTGCCCCGAAGCCATTATCCGGACAAGTCTCTACATGTTTAAGATATTTTTGGTGCGCTAACCGAAACCAGGAAAATATATGAGTATTTTTCCAGAACTAAAGGCTAGGCGACTAATTTCGTTCTTTTTTAAAAGGAAATAACGCTCTTTGATCATCTTTAACGTAGCAAATAATGTAACAAAGCTATCCTAAATATCCGCCATTTTACCTTCAATCTGGCAGCTACATCAAAACCTTTCAGTGCTTACAAGTAAACGCTGTATCAATCTAGGATTAATCAAAACATTTGTTAAAAAACAGTACATTTTTTAACCTTTTATCGCAAACCATACAATATATTGTGATTTTCCCGCTCGATGAAGTCTCTTAAGCCGATATTAAATAGTTGGGGGTTCAACACTATTAACAAGTTGGGTCGACTAAAACATTTCTTGTCAGATATTTACGCCTATACAGAACTTTGATGAGATTAAGATTGATTTTGCAGAAAAATCATGCTCAAATCCTTTTGTTTCTCACAAAGTCTTTAATCTTTTTAGTGGGATTAACAGGTGTATTCAATTAGGGTTTGCAAATAAAAGTTAGAAGAAGAAACGTTGTTCTGTGCTGTTTTTATTGCAGAATGATAAACTATACGTCCACGTGATACGAGTTAATATGCGCTAATATTTTTAAAATTCGGTGTTCCAAAGTCTTAACCCCTTTTCAGACAGATCCATATTTTTATTTTGGAGCACTAGAATTCTTTGTCCATATAGGACCAAATTGCTCTGGGTTTAGCTTTCTTTATTTAAAAACCTTTCACTATCAATTGTGTCCCTTTTAAAGGTACTACAGTCTATCACTACACTAGCCAGTAGCGAAAATTATCTTTGTACTCTGAAATCATCCCAATCAATCTCAATTATTATACACATTTACGCCTTTTGTTATACGAGTTTTGTATACACATCGGTGGAGAAAGGTCTTTTGTTCTAATGCATGCGAAAGACGCCTAATGTTTGGACTTGTTTTGAGAATTTCATTCCTTTGATAAACCTTTTCATAACGAATACTAGCTCAGTAGCCACTGTCTCTTCTTTAAAAGTTTAGAAATTTAGCCTCTTAAGGAATTAAATACGTTATATTTAAATGTCTAGTTGCTAGCTGGTTGATGAAATATTTTATTGCCTATTCCGTAAACATGTTCAGGCAAGGGCTTTGGGGGGTTGGTCGAACCATTTGTTATCATTGGAATTTACTTTTAGAGTGATTCATTGCTTTTTTAATTGAGTAGGCCTACTTCTCGCCTACACAATCATAGTATTATTCATGACGGCGAGAATATCTTGTCATAGATAAGCATTTTTTTTTGAAAAGTGTATAATGTGAAGATAACAAAGGATATTTTCACAATTGAGAATCACTAGAAACGTTTTACGCACCATGTTTTTTTTATTTATTGCCCCAATAAAATTGTCCCTTATTTGCGGTGTTTGTAACAAAAATCTATTTATAGACCACTCTTTTGTTGACAAGTTATTTGGCATAAAGCAAAGCCAGCGTTCTTGTGTTATAAAAATCGGTAAACTTTTAACAGGCATGGGTCCGAAATGCATTGTGAGAAAACATCTGGAGACTGATAAACAATAAATCAGGACATTGTTAAATGATCGAGGAATGTGGGCGTGTCTATTAAGAAATTTCGTTAGCTTAAGGTAGCATTTTTTTTGAAAAATGTACAATGATTTTATGACCCATTAGAGAAATTCGGAACCTTATTATTTAACAGACGTGAAGATAACAAAGGATATTGTCACAATTGAGAATCTCCAGAAACGCTTTACACACCCTGTTTTTACCTCTCCGAGTGACGTATGTCACGGAGAGGTATTACACCGGCCGTGTCTGTCTGTCTGTCTGTCTGTCAGACCCCGCGTTCGCAGTTTGCGTATCGGAGCAAACAAATACCCGATTTCCGGAACGCGTTCGCGATTCACGGAAATTTGGCCATTCATCTACCAACACCAATCTTTACTAACTGGCTTCTAAGGACCACAATCTGCTAGTCTTTGTCCATACCACATGGACACTAGTCTGTACTTGCTAGCTTCCAAGCACAACCATCTTCTGTTCTTCGTCAATTTCACCTTGACACCAGCTTCTATGCACCACCGTCTTCTGTTCTTCGTCAATTCCAAATTGACACCAGCTTCTATGCACCACCATCTTCATGTCTTTGTCCATTCCACATGGACGCCAGTCAGTCCATTCTGGCTTCTTTTCCTTTGTCACCGTTTGGTTTCAAGATATACGGGGTGTTCGGCTAGGGTTACGAGAAACGTCTAGCCTCCCAATGGCAGGGCTTTCACCATCGGTTCACGCGAATGCGTTATTATCTATTATTTGATTTAAGATATACGCGGCGATCGTCTAGGGTTACGAGAAACGTCTAGCCTCCCAATGGCAGGGCTTCCACCATCGGTTCACGCGAATGCGTTTTTATCTATTATTATAATGGAAACGAATCGTATATATATCCCAAAATTTGAAAAAAGCGGGCAAGAGGGGTACCCTTCACTTTAAACGTCAATATTAGCAAAGTTTCGAAAGATAATAGGAACAACTTTATTTTAAACGATTTAACTCTTTTTAAAGTTATTTACTGGCGATTAAAATAATTAAAAATAATTATATTTATTTAAATAGTAAAGATAAACCCAAGTACCGAAGTCGTTAAATCATTGCCTCCTATATCTATCAAGGCCCGTGCATTGCGTTATATTTCCTACATTGCCTCTTATATCTATTTAGGCCCGTGCATTGCGTTATATTTCCTACATTGCCTCCTGTATCTATCAAGGCCCAGGCATTGTGATATATTTCCTTCATTGCCTCCTATATCCAACAAGGCCCGTGCGTTGTGATATATTTCCTTCATTGCCTCCTATATCTATCGAGGCCCGTGCATTGCGATATATTTTTGAGAACAACAACCAAAATGGGAAGCTCCTCTCAGAACCATAATAATTTGTTTTCTCTGTTATATGAAATGAAAATATGGATAATATTTTCGGCAATTCGATTTGAATGGCTCTTTCTGATGTATCATTCTCTCAGCACTGTTCATAATGGACAGGAACGTAGAGATTCGAGACACTAGGAATTACGATAGTGTTTCAAATCCTCTGTAATGAGGGCTTAAAGGCTTGGAGTGAGTCGAAAGATAAATACACATCCTATTTTTTAGTTGTACCATGCGTACCACAATGTTGCCAGGCGTTAATTGAAGGATGCTTGGGTACTAGTACAGACTGTTACGTCTACCAAGTTTCCTAGCATCCAACAATAAATAGGATTCATAAAAGCCAGTGTTACGCGCATATCATGGGTCAAGTCGTTAAATATATCGACGCAGTTAAATAGCTGATGGCATTATTTTATCCACTTTCTCATTTCGTTTCGAGAAGAAGTTCAACTTTGGCACGGACGACAGATGGCGCTCTTAACCTTCTACCCCCAAAAATCGCTGTTGTCTGCTCGTTTTCCCCTTCCGCGTTTTTTCGTTATAAACTTAACTGTTAAGATAAAATTTCATATTTACTAAGACAGATAAGCTTCTACTCCTTTCATCTTACTCCCAGTTAGATTTAACCTTGTTAAAACATAATCAGATGAATTTGAGTTACAATGTCGTAAAATCCTGTGCATACAGTTACCTAGGAGTGATAGAGACATTTTTAACGATGCCTAGAGATGATTAACTTAAGCGAAATTGTTTTACGTTTGAATAAAAATACCGCTTCCAGTAGTGGGTTTATAGTATTCCTTGTTTGTGTAAGATTAGTGAAGCTGTAGAGCGTAATCATGGTAAACGCTTAAAAATATATATTTTCAATAAAAACACCGCTTCCACTAGTGGATTTATACTCCTTGTGTTTGTGTAAGATTAGTGTAGGTGTAGAGAGTAATCATTATAAACGCTTAAAAATATATTTTCAAAAATGAAGAATTGCTTTAGAAAAATCCAAACGGCTAGGTATTGGTAAAAAAGACATGTGTAAGCTATTTGTAGATGAGATAATGTTTTACATGTTTTAAATGAGGCTAAAACTTCCACTATTGTGTCTAAAAAAGTGTTGGCAATGTATATTTTTTAAATATGACGGAATTGCGGTTGATATGATAGCGCCCTATTTGCGAAAAAAACCTTTTTTTAAACAGTTGAATCACTCTTTAGCGGCCTTTACACGCTCAATGTTTTGCACAAATAAAGTGGGGGACATTTATAAAATTCATAATTTTATAAATTATTCCCAAGACTTATTTTCACTAATTGTGCAAATAAATCTATCATGATATTGAAAGCTCAATATGTAGAACAAAAATTTAAACTTTTATTGGACAAATATATTGATCATTTTGCACGCGATTTATTCAATTATATTGAATATATTTTATCACAATAAAAAAAGTTGATGTCGAGTCCAAGGACCGTGTACAATTTTATTGACCGTACACAACATATAAATCGTTAAATACACAGACTTTAGTTATATTCGAATGCGAAATATTGTTCGTATTTTGAGTAAGATTTTGAAACTAAAATATTCCAAAATTTACCGCAATTTGTAGCATTATATTTGAGCTTTGCACAAATATGTCTGGATAACGTTCTATTTATACTTTGTAGCTTAAATAACGGGCCCCACGTTTTTTGCGCAAATTATTGAGCGTGTAGGGTGCCCTTTAGATAGAATTTCAAGAGAAGTTAAGCGTTAAATTTGCTCGATTAATTTTGTTCGGAAAATAATATACTTAAGCGCTACGTATTACTGAAGGAGATTGATTTTGCCAATCTTTGTGAGTATTTAACTGTTTAATAATTATTTTGGTTAAGTGGGAGCCTAGCTTATGTGTAATTGGGTTGTGGCTTCCATGTTTTGGGGCATTTGCTTTTTGTGTGGCGAGGTAACGGAGAGGTAATATTTTTGCTTTCCCAACTTGTTTATTTATTATCCCAATAAAGTATTGTCTCTTATTTGCAGTGTTTATAACTAAATTCTATTTATAGGCCACTCTTTTGTGGACATTTTTTTTGACATAAAGCAAATCCAACGTTCTTTAGATATAAATTCGGTAAACTGCTAACAGGCATGGGTCCGAAATGCATTGTGAGATAAAATCTGGTGACTGCTAAGCAATAAATCAAGATATTTTTAAACGATTGAGGAATGTGGGCTTGTCTATTAAGAAATTTAGTATAAAAGGGGCTAAGGAAATGATCAAAATATGCAGTCGATCATCAAACACCGAGAGATAAACATGGATCCTGAAACTCTTCGCACAACGTTGAACGAACCGACTATAAATAGACCCTGGCCGTTACGGTCAATATACGAGTTCTATTTCTTCCTATGCGACTATCTGCGAATAGATCCGTTGTACGGACCTCAGACTCTACCACAACTCGTAGTACGTGGTGGTTTAAATGCTATTCGAGCTTGCCTCGACTTACTCGATTATATGCAAACAGTTGCTCGAGTACCAGAGGACTGGAATACCATAGAAGAATTGGAAAACCTAAGGAATCTAATTCCGAGTCCCCCTTAAGAACTGAGTACGTAGAGCGCCTAGCGAGACGACAAGAGGAAATTGAGCTGGGTATACACGAAGAAGCTCAAATCGCCGACTTCAACAGCTCGCAATATGACAAAGAGATAGCCGCATTTTTAGACGGAAAAGATCAAGGACCACCCTTAGAGGAGACACTATTGAACGATACCTTACCGAGGGAGAACGGTTCTGAAGAGACGAATTTTGACGAAGAAATTGATGTACAATGGGGAGCAGGAGCCCAGGACCCGCCCACACCTATTGACACCGTACCCTCTTGCGAGATTATAGGACAAAGTGAGAGATTTTACGAACATTTTAACATGTATGGTCGAGAGGTAGTTCTTAGAATTACTGAAGATCCCGTCGCTAGTGTATGTACCGTAACCAAATGCGTCCTTAGTAAGTACAGGCCTACAGATTACGTCCAAATTACTTTAAAGAGTGCGGCAAATATTTGTAGGTCCGAACTAGAATTATCTTTTAGAAGAGCAGATCAAGTCGACCCCAATATTCTTTTTGAACAGCTTAGTGTTATGTTCTATGATGACGAAATGGAATCATTTTTCCTAGGTCCTATTAAACAGATTTTTAGCATTGTAAGAATACCGGTGGGTAAAGGGCGTTCTGTAGCCCGAGGGATTAAACCTTTTAATCTATTCTGTAAAGATAGACGAGGTATTGTACGCATAGTCAATTCAGATTATCTCTGTCAAGCTAGAGCCCTTTGTGTAGCTATTTCTCATCGTGACTACATGAACAACAAAAACAACAAAGCGTTGAAAACCCATTACGAATCAATATCTAAAGCTATAGATGAGAACAAAATGCAGAAAGAAGCTGCTTTAGAACTATGTCTTAAGGCAGGAGTAAGAGTTAGTGAGTGTGGGACGGCTGAGTCTTTTGAAAGGTTCAAAGTTTATTTAAATCAAAATTCGATTTTCGTCTACAAATTCGAAAATAGCGTCCCTATCTTGATTTTAGGCGAAAACGATCCCGATGATACTAGGCCCCGCCTCTTTTTATTGAATGAAAATAACCATTATAACGTTATTACAAATTTAAAAACCTCTTCAACCACGACCGATTCTGTGAAAAGTGCCTTATCCCTTATTGGCGAATACAATCGCATAAATGTAATGACTTTTGCTTTAGTTGCATGAGACCCACTATCTGCCAAGGCCCCAAGATAGCTTGTGAGTCTTGTTTACGAAAATTCTTAGGCGATGAATGCTATCAAAGCCACTTAGCATCTTCAAGCAATAAAAAGCCGCTATGTGAGCGTCTTTTTCACTGTAAAGACTGTTTAAATATTATTGATTTTTCCCGAAGAACCGAAACGCATACGTGTGAGGAGATATTTTGTCAGGTCTGTAAGAAATGTCAGCCGAGCAATCACGTGTGTTATATCCAGGTTATCACAGACAAACCGCTGAAAGTTCCCTCCGTAAAGAAACCTAGACCTAATCAGCCAAACCTTATGTACATTTTCTTTGATATAGAATGCGTGCAAACGAAGGTATGTCAGGAAAGGTTAGGAGCCTACGAACACCAGGCTATCCTGTTAGTCAGTATAACCGTGTGCGAGCATTGTATAGATGACACGTCCCTAAATTTTAACTGTATTATGTGTAGTCAGTTTGGTAAGCGTAAACAACAATTTTCAGGCGGAAATCCAATAGCTTTATTTTTAGATTATTTAATGCAATTGCATGCCGTTAAGAACGTCATTATACTGTCTCACTATGGCAGTAATTATGATACTCAACTACTAATTAGAGAAATCATAAATAGAGATGAAAAATTTGTCCCATCTTTGAAAATTAACGGAACTCGAATTTTAGAAATGAAATTGTTTAACTTGCTATTCTTGGACTCCTATAATTTCATCCCTGTAGCCTTAGCAAAGTTTCCCGCCACTTTCGGTATACCCAATACTGCCAAAGGGTATTTTCCACATTTTTTATTCAATGTAATAGAACACAATTTTGATGTAAATAGACAGATTGAAACCAACTATGTTATAGAAACTAATCTGCCCCCTATCGAAGCTTATGGTTGTCAATATTTTACAAGGAAAAATTTAGATATCTTCTTAAAATGGCATAGCTCCGAAGATAGTAAAGGTCGCGGTTTCGACTTCCTGAACGAACTCAATTATTATTGTGAGAACGATACGGTTTTACTATTCCAAGGATGTTTAACTTTCCGTACCCTACTCTTTAAAGTAACTGGTGTAGATCCATTTAATTGTGGGGCAATTACTCTTCCCGGCGTTTGCTCTCACGTGTTTCGCCGAAATTATCTTAAACCCGATACTATAGGCATCATACCGGCTAATTACTACAGACTTAGCGAAAATCAGTCTATAGGGGCTTTGGAATGGCTGGAGTGGACCGCCCAAAAAAGAAACACAGGGTGTTACAAAAAGATGTGTCACAAATTCAGGGGCGCATTCTACGGGTCAAAACAAGACTAAGTCACCAAAGAACTATGGTCCAAAACTGAACACCCGCGGAGATACGGGCCATCAAAGTATCACGTAAAATGCGATGAATTTTCCCTTCAAGTGAAGCGACGAATATGGCTTGACCATATTGTTTTCAATTAAGTGGTCATAATTGAAAAAGATTCGATATTTAAGAAACGATCGATTCTGGGGGCAGAGCTAAAAGCATTTTAGACCAAAAAATTAAACATTTAATTTGGTAAAGTGTTTTAATGTGGCCTAAAGTTACAACGGCGTTTTCAGATCGCTGTAGTTGCTGAGTGGCTTGGTTTTTCATTCATTAAAACGATGGCCCATTCAACTTCTTTGTCAAGCCAACGAGCAAAGCGCTTTTACGTGTAAGCAAGAGCGCCTAGTTATTGGAAAGATGTCGTGACAACGGCATGAACCTATTAAAATCGGCGTTTTTAACCAGACCGTGGTATTATTAACCAATCTCGCATGTCTGTTATCGAACCCCTGTGGAAGTTACGTTTGCCATCGAACATTCGTGGATATCTGTGTATGCAATAAATGACGCATACGGCGACAAACGACCAATGATATTTCTCACGTGATTGTAATACTGTATGACGCGTAATCCTTCGAAAAGTAGTCGCTGCTAGTAATGATTGATAACTATACCTGCTAGATCAAATGTCAACTAATACATTACAATGTTTTTAAAGGGTCTTAAAGTAGACCAATTAAAAAACATTTGTTTTGCTATAAGAAGGGACTGTGTTAGTTTCAAATCACTTCAGAAAAACTTACAGTCCTAAAAGTTATGGAAAATTATTCAAAAGAGGAGCTAGCCGATATGCACCTTATGTATGGACGAGCATTCGGGAATGCTCTGGAAGCCAGGCGCCTTTACCAAGAGATGTTTCCTCAACGACGATTGCCGTGTCGTCAAACTTTCGAGGCGGTAGATCGACGTTTGCGAGAGACAGGGCAACTACGGCGAAGGGGTGGAGCTGGAAGACCGCAAGATGTACCCGAAAACTTAGAAAACCAAGTCCTGCAAATCGTACAAAATGATCCTGGAACCAGTACCCGCAAGGTGGCAGATCAACTTGATGTAAATCATGTAAAGGTTTGGAGAATCCTATAAAAAATCACGGATTTCACCCGTACCACTACCAGAAGGTTCAGGCTTTAAATCCAGATGACTATCCAAGGAGGCTACAGTTTTCAAACTGGTTTATCCACCAATGTGTTGCGAACCCCCAATTTCCAGGCATGGTCTTAGTGACCGACGAGGCCACGTTTGCCCAGGACGGAATCATCAACTCTCACAACATGCATTAATGGAGCCAAGAGAACCCACACGCCATCGTGGTAGCAAGTCATCAAGTCAAATTTAGTTTAAATGCTTGGTGCGGTATTGTTGGTAATCTTTTTATCGGACCGCACTTCCTTCCACAAAGACTTAACGGTCAACATTATCTCCAATTTCTAACTGAAACGCTACCGGAACTCTTAGAAGATGTGCCCTTGGCTCAGCGGCGCGACATGTGGTTTATGCACGATGGCGCTCCCGCTCATTTCAGGCGCGACGTTCGGGCACATTTGGACGCCACCTATCCAGGAAGGTGGATCGGTCGTGGAGGACCTGTTGCTTGGCCAGCTCGTTCGCCCGACCTCAACCCTTTGGATTTCTTTCTATGGGGTCATTTGAAGGACATGGTTTACCAAACGGAAGTTCCAAACATCGAAGAGTTACTTCGACGGATCATTGAGGCATGCGAAACCATCCGAAATACACTAGGAATCTTTGAACGAGTTCGTGGGTCTTCCGTTAAAAGGGCCGAGGCTTGCGTAAGAGCTCAAGGACATCATTTTGAACAAATTTTGTAAAATTTAAATAATACTATCTCGATGCTCATTGCACCCTTTAAAAAACATTGTAATGTACTAGTTGACATTTGATCTAGCAGGTGTAGTTATCAATCATTACTTGCAGCAATGTACTTAAGCGACTACTTTTCGAAGGATTACGCATCATACAGTACATTTGTCGCCGTATGCGTCATTTATTGCATACGTGGCCGATAGTGAATCTGTCTTAGAAGAATGTCGAACGACACAGATATCCACGAATGTTCGATGGGCAAACGTAACTTCCACAGGGGTTCGATAACAGACATGCGAGATTGTGTAATAATACCACGGTCTGGTTAAAAACGCCGGTTTTACTAGGTTCACGCCGTTATCACGACATCTTTCCAATAACTAGGCGCTCATGCTTACACGTAAAAGCGCTTTGCTCGTTGGCTTGACAAAGAAGTTGAATGGGCCATCGTTTTAATGAATGAAAAACCAAACCACTCAGCAACTACAGCGATCTGAAAACGCCGTTGTAACTTTAGGCCACATTATAACACTTTACCAAATTAAATGTTTAATTTTTTGGTCTAAAATGCTTTTAGCTCTGCCCCCAGAATCGATCGTTTCTTAAATATCGAATCTTTTTCAATTATGACCAATTAATTGAAAACAATATGGTCAAGCCATATTCGTCGCTTCACTTGAAGGGAAAATTCATCGCATTTTACGTGATACTTTGATGGCCCGTATCTCCGCGGGTGTTCAGTTTTGGACCATAGTTCTTTGGTGACTTAGTCTTGTTTTGACCCGTAGAATGCGCCCCTGAATTTGTGACACATCTTTTTGTAACACCCTGTATTTCTTTTTTGGGCGGTCCACTCCAGCCATTCCATAGCCCCTATAGACTGATTTTCGCTAAGTCTGTAGTAATTAGCCGGTATGATGCCTATAGTATCGGGTTTAAGATAATTTCGGCGAAACACGTGAGAGCAAACGCCGGGAAGAGTAATTGCCCCACAATTAAATGGATCTACACCAGTTACTATAAAGAGTAGGGTACGGGCTACAGTTAAACATCCTTGGAATAGTAAAACCGTATCGTTCTCACAATAATAATTGAGTTCGTTCAGGAAGTCGAAACCGCGACCTTTACTATCTTCGGAACTATGCCATTTTAAGAAGATATCTAAATTTTTCCTTGTAAAATATTGACAACCATAAGCTTCGATAGGGGGCAGATTAGTTTCTATAACATAGTTGGTTTCAATCTGTCTATTTACATCAAAATTGTGTTCTATTACATTGAATAAAAAATGTGGAAAATACCCTTTGGCAGTATTGGGTATACCGAAAGTGGCGGGAAACTTTGCTAAGGCTACAGGGATGAAATAATAGGAGTCCAAGAATAGCAAGTTAAACAATTTCATTTCTAAAATTCGAGTTCCGTTAATTTTCAAAGATGGGACAAATTTTTCATCTCTATTTATGATTTCTCTAATTAGTAGTTGAGTATCATAATTACTGCCATAGTGAGACAGTATAATGACGTTCTTAACGGCATGCAATTGCATTAAATAATCTAAAAATAAAGCTATTGGATTTCCGCCTGAAAATTGTTGTTTACGCTTACCAAACTGACTACACATAATACAGTTAAAATTTAGGGACGTGTCATCTATACAATGCTCGCACACGATTATACTGACTAACAGGATAGCCTGGTGTTCGTAGGCTCCTAACCTTTCCTGACATACCTTCGTTTGCACGCATTCTATATCAAAGAAAATGTACATAAGGTTTGGCTGATTAGGTCTAGGTTTCTTTACGGAGGGAACTTTCAGCGTTTTGTCTGTGATAACCTGGATATAACACACGTGATTGCTCGGCTGACATTTCTTACAGACCTGACAAAATATCTCCTCACACGTATGCGTTTCGGTTCTTCGGGAAAAATCAATAATATTTAAACAGTCTTTACAGTGAAAAAGACGCTCACATAGCGGCTTTTTATTGCTTGAAGATGCTAAGTGGCTTTGATAGCATTCATCGCCTAAGAATTTTCGTAAACAAGACTCACAAGCTATCTTGGGGCCTTGGCAGATAGTGGGTCTCATGCAACTAAAGCAAAAGTCATTACATTTATGCGATTGTATTCGCCAATAAGGGATAAGGCACTTTTCACAGAATCGGTCGTGGTTGAAGAGGTTTTTAAATTTGTAATAACGTTATAATGGTTATTTTCATTCAATAAAAAGAGGCGGGGCCTAGTATCATCGGGATCGTTTTCGCCTAAAATCAAGATAGGGACGCTATTTTCGAATTTGTAGACGAAAATCGAATATTGATTTAAATAAACTTTGAACCTTTCAATAGACTCAGCCGTCCCACACTCACTAACTCTTACTCCTGCCTTAAGACATAGTTCTAAAGCAGCTTCTTTCTGCATTTTGTTCTCATCTATAATGGGTTTTCAACGCTTTGTTGTTTTTGTTGTTCATGTAGTCACGATGAGAAATAGCTACACAAAGGGCTCTAGCTTGACAGAGAAAATCTGAATTGACTATGCGTACAATACCTCGTCTATCTTTACAGAATAGATTAAAAGGTTTAATCCCTCGGGCTACAGAACGCCCTTTACCCACCGGTATTCTTACAATGCTAAAAATCTGTTTAATAGGACCTAGGAAAAATGATTCCATTTCGTCATCATAGAACATAACACTAAGCTGTTCAAAAAGAATATTGGGGTCGACTTGATCTGCTCTTCTAAAAGATAATTCTAGTTCGGACCTACAAATATTTGCCGCACTCTTTAAAGTAATTTGGACGTAATCTGTAGGCCTGTACTTACTAAGGACGCATTTGGTTACGGTACATACACTAGCGACGGGATCTTCAGTAATTCTAAGAACTACCTCTCGACCATACATGTTAAAATGTTCGTAAAATCTCTCACTTTGTCCTATAATCTCGCAAGAGGGTACGGTGTCAATAGGTGTGGGCGGGTCCTGGGCTCCTGCTCCCCATTGTACATCAATTTCTTCGTCAAAATTCGTCTCTTCAGAACCGTTCTCCCTCGGTAAGGTATCGTTCAATAGTGTCTCCTCTTCGGGTGGTCCTTGATCTTTTCCGTCTAAAAATGCGGCTATCTCTTTGTCATATTGCGAGCTGTTGAAGTCGGCGATTTGAGCTTCTTCGTGTATACCCAGCTCAATTTCCTCTTGTCGTCTCGCTAGGCGCTCTACGTACTCAGTTCTTAAGGGGGACTCGGAATTAGATTCCTTAGGTTTTCCAATTCTTCTATGGTATTCCAGTCCTCTGGTACTCGAGCAACTGTTTGCATATAATCGAGTAAGTCGAGGCAAGCTCGAATAGCATTTAAACCACCACGTACTACGAGTTGTGGTAGAGTCTGAGGTCCGTCCAACGGATCTATTCGCAGATAGTCGCATAGGAAGAAATAGAACTCGTATATTGACCGTAACGGCCAGGGTCTATTTATAGTCGGTTCGTTCAACGTTGTGCGAAGAGTTTCAGGATCCATGTTTATCTCTCGGTGTTTGATGATCGACTGCATATTTTGATCATTTCCTTAGCCCCTTTTATACCAAATTTCTTAATAGACAAGCCCACATTCCTCAATCGTTTAACAATATCTTGATTTATTGCTTAGCAGTCACCAGATTTTATCTCACAATGCATTTCGGACCCATGCCTGTTAGCAGTTTACCGAATTTATATCTAAAGAACGTTGGATTTGCTTTATGTCAAAAAAATGTCCACAAAAGAGTGGCCTATAAATAGAATTTTGTTATAAACACTGCAAATAAGAGACAATACTTTATTGGGATAATAAATAAACAAGTTGGGAAAGCAAAAATATTACCTCTCCGTTACCTCGCCACACAAAAAGCAAATGCCCCAAAACATGGAAGCCACAACCCAATCACACATAAGCTAGGCTCCCACTTAACCAAAATAATTATTAAACAGTTAAATACTCACAAAGATTGGCAAAATCAATCTCCTTCAGTAATACGTAGCGCTTAAGTATATTATTTTCCGAACAAAATTAATCGAGCAAATTTAACGCTTAACTTCTCTTGAAATTCTATCTAAAGGGCACCCTACACGCTCAATAATTTGCGCAAAAAACGTGGGGCCCGTTATTTAAGCTACAAAGTATAAATAGAACGTTATCCAGACATATTTGTGCAAAGCTCAAATATAATGCTACAATATGTTTTAGGAAATTTAAAATCATTTGCGGTAAATTTTGGACAATATTTTAGTAAAAAACTGAACATATATATTGAGTGAGTTTTTAGTGCTCAAAATGTTACTCAAAATACGAACAATATTTCGCATTCGAATATAACTAAAGTCTGTGTATTTAACGATTTATATGTTGTGTTCGGTCAATAAAATTGTACACGGTCCTTGGACTCGACATCAACTTTTTTTATTGTGATAAAATATATTCAATATAATTGAATAAATCGCGTGCAAAATGATCAATATATTTGTCCAATAAAAGTTTAAATTTTTGTTCTACATATTGAGCTTTCAATATCATGATAGATTTATTTGCACAATTAGTGAAAATAAGTCTTGGGAATAATTTATAAAATTATGAATTTTATAAATGTCCCCCACTTTATTTGTGCAAAACATTGAGCGTGTAAAGGCCGCTAAAGAGTGATTCAACTGTTTAAAAAAAGGTTTTTTTCGCAAATAGGGCGCTATCATATCAACCGCAATTCCGTCATATTTAAAAAATATACATTGCCAACACTTTTTTAGACACAATAGTGGAAGTTTTAGCCTCATTTAAAACATGTAAAACATTATCTCATCTACAAATAGCTTACACATGTCTTTTTTACCAATACCTAGCCGTTTGGATTTTTCTAAAGCAATTCTTCATTTTTGAAAATATATTTTTAAGCGTTTATAATGATTACTCTCTACACCTACACTAATCTTACACAAACACAAGGAGTATAAATCCACTAGTGGAAGCGGTGTTTTTATTGAAAATATATATTTTTAAGCGTTTACCATGATTACGCTCTACAGCTTCACTAATCTTACACAAACAAGGAATACTATAAACCCACTACTGGAAGCGGTATTTTTATTCAAACGTAAAACAATTTCGCTTAAGTTAATCATCTCTAGGCATCGTTAAAAATGTCTCTATCACTCCTAGGTAACTGTATGCACAGGATTTTACGACATTGTAACTCAAATTCATCTGATTATGTTTTAACAAGGTTAAATCTAACTGGGAGTAAGATGAAAGGAGTAGAAGCTTATCTGTCTTAGTAAATATGAAATTTTATCTTAACAGTTAAGTTTATAACGAAAAAACGCGGAAGGGGAAAACGAGCAGACAACAGCGATTTTTGGGGGTAGAAGGTTAAGAGCGCCATCTGTCGTCCGTGCCAAAGTTGAACTTCCTCTCGAAACGCAATGAGAAAGTGGATAAAATAATGCCATCAGCTATTTAACTGCGTCGATATATTTAACGACTTGACCCATGATATGCGCGTAACACTGGCTTTTATGAATCCTATTTATTGTTGGATGCTAGGAAACTTGGTAGACGTAACAGTCTGTACTAGTACCCAAGCATCCTTCAATAAACGCCTGGCAACATTGTGGTACGCATGGTACAACTAAAAAATAGGATGTGTATTTATCTTTCGACTCACTCCAAGCCTTTAAGCCCTCATTACAGAGGATTTGAAACACTATCGTAATTCCTAGTGTCTCGAATCTCTACGTTCCTGTCCATTATGAACAGTGCTGAGAGAATGATACATCAGAAAGAGCCATTCAAATCGAATTGCCGAAAATATTATCCATATTTTCATTTCATATAACAGAGAAAACAAATTATTATGGTTCTGAGAGGAGCTTCCCATTTTGGTTGTTGTTCTCAAAAATATATCGCAATGCACGGGCCTCGATAGATATAGGAGGCAATGAAGGAAATATATCACAACGCACGGGCCTTGTTGGATATAGGAGGCAATGAAGGAAATATATCACAATGCCTGGGCCTTGATAGATACAGGAGGCAATGTAGGAAATATAACGCAATGCACGGGCCTAAATAGATATAAGAGGCAATGTAGGAAATATAACGCAATGCACGGGCCTTGATAGATATAGGAGGCAATGATTTAACGACTTCGGTACTTGGGTTTATCTTTACTATTTAAATAAATATAATTATTTTTAATTATTTTAATCGCCAGTAAATAACTTTAAAAAGAGTTAAATCGTTTAAAATAAAGTTGTTCCTATTATCTTTCGAAACTTTGCTAATATTGACGTTTAAAGTGAAGGGTACCCCTCTTGCCCGCTTTTTTCAAATTTTGGGATATATATACGATTCGTTTCCATTATAATAATAGATAAAAACGCATTCGCGTGAACCGATGGTGGAAGCCCTGCCATTGGGAGGCTAGACGTTTCTCGTAACCCTAGCCGATCGCCGCGTATATCTTAAATCAAATAATAGATAATAACGCATTCGCGTGAACCGATGGTGAAAGCCCTGCCATTGGGAGGCTAGACGTTTCTCGTAACCCTAGCCGAACACCCCGTATATCTTGAAACCAAACGGTGACAAAGGAAAAGAAGCCAGAATGGACTGACTGGCGTACATGTGGAATGGACAAAGACATGAAGATGGTGGTGCATAGAAGCTGGTGTCAATGTGGAATTGACGAAGAACAGAAGACGGTGGTGCATAGAAGCTGGTGTTAAGGTGAAATTGACGAAGAACAGAAAATGGTTGTGCTTGGAAGCTAGCAAGTACAGACTAGTGTCCATGTGGTATGGACAAAGACTAGCAGATTGTGGTCCTTAGAAGCCAGTTAGTAAAGATTGGTGTTGGTAGATGAATGGCCAAATTTCCGTGAATCGCGAACGCGTTCCGGAAATCGGGTATTTGTTTGCTCCGATACGCAAACTGCGAACGCGGGGTCTGACAGACAGACAGACAGACAGACACGGCCGGTGTAATACCTCTCCGTGACATACGTCACTCGGAGAGGTAAAAACAGGGTGTGTAAAGCGTTTCTGGAGATTCTCAATTGTGACAATATCCTTTGTTATCTTCACGTCTGTTAAATAATAAGGTTCCGAATTTCTCTAATGGGTCATAAAATCATTGTACATTTTTAAAAAAAAATGCGACCTTAAGCTAACGAAATTTCTTAATAGACACGCCCACATTCCTCGATCATTTAACAATGTCCTGATTTATTGTTTATCAGTCTCCAGATGTTTTCTCACAATGCATTTCGGACCCATGCCTGTTAAAAGTTTACCGATTTTTATAACACAAGAACGCTGGCTTTGCTTTATGCCAAATAACTTGTCAACAAAAGAGTGGTCTATAAATAGATTTTTGTTACAAACACCGCAAATAAGGGACAATTTTATTGGGGCAATAAATTAAAAAAACATGGTGCGTAAAACGTTTCTAGTGATTCTCAATTGTGAAAATATCCTTTGTTATCGTCACATTATACACTTTTCAAAAAAAAATGCTTATCTATGACAAGATATTCTCGCCGTCATGAATAATACTATGATTGTGTAGGCGAGAAGTAGGCCTACTCAATTAAAAAAGCAATGAATCACTCTAAAAGTAAATTCCAATGATAACAAATGGTTCGACCAACCCCCCAAAGCCCTTGCCTGAACATGTTTACGGAATAGGCAATAAAATATTTCATCAACCAGCTAGCAACTAGACATTTAAATATAACGTATTTAATTCCTTAAGAGGCTAAATTTCTAAACTTTTAAAGAAGAGACAGTGGCTACTGAGCTAGTATTCGTTATGAAAAGGTTTATCAAAGGAATGAAATTCTCAAAACAAGTCCAAACATTAGGCGTCTTTCGCATGCATTAGAACAAAAGACCTTTCTCCACCGATGTGTATACAAAACTCGTATAACAAAAGGCGTAAATGTGTATAATAATTGAGATTGATTGGGATGATTTCAGAGTACAAAGATAATTTTCGCTACTGGCTAGTGTAGTGATAGACTGTAGTACCTTTAAAAGGGACACAATTGATAGTGAAAGGTTTTTAAATAAAGAAAGCTAAACCCAGAGCAATTTGGTCCTATATGGACAAAGAATTCTAGTGCTCCAAAATAAAAATATGGATCTGTCTGAAAAGGGGTTAAGACTTTGGAACACCGAATTTTAAAAATATTAGCGCATATTAACTCGTATCACGTGGACGTATAGTTTATCATTCTGCAATAAAAACAGCACAGAACAACGTTTCTTCTTCTAACTTTTATTTGCAAACCCTAATTGAATACACCTGTTAATCCCACTAAAAAGATTAGACTTTGCGAGAAACAAAAGGATTTGAGCATGATTTTTCTGCAAAATCAATCTTAATCTCATCAAAGTTCTGTATAGGCGTAAATATCTGACAAGAAATGTTTTACTCGACCCAACTTGTTAACAGTGTTGAACCCCCAACTATTTAATATCGGCTTAAGAGACTTCATCGAGCGGGAAAATCACAATATATTGTATGGTTTGCGATAAAAGGTTAAAAAATGTACTGTTTTTTAACAAATGTTTTGATTAATCCTAGATTGATACAGCGTTTACTTGTAAGCACTGAAAGGTTTTGATGTAGCTGCCAGATTGAAGGTAAAATGGCGGATATTTAGGATAGCTTTGTTACATTATTTGCTACGTTAAAGATGATCAAATAGCGTTATTTCCTTTTAAAAAAGAACGAAATTAGTCGCCTAGCCTTTAGTTCTGGAAAAATACTCATATATTTTCCTGGTTTCGGTTAGCGCACCAAAAATATCTTAAACATGTAGAGACTTGTCCGGATAATGGCTTCGGGGCAAACCCCTAGAATCAAATCTTTCGTGGTAGGAAGAGTCACCAACTAGCAAAGCAATAAATCACAAAATAAATTCCATTCATAACAATACAAATGGTTCGGACAAGCCTCTAAACCCATTAAGACACGTCGGGAAGTGTTTACGTAAAAATAAAAACGGATGGGGATAAATCCTTTTGTTATGGATCAAGTTCGACCTCTTCCCCCTAACCCTCATAAAACCAGGTGGGTGGTTCAATTAAAGAAAGGACAATAAATTCCAATATATCTAAAAAAATCTATGATCATCAGATAACAATCGAGGGAAGCACCACACTAAAGTCTGAACATCTCAAGAATAAGCGACCCTAACACTACTGTTAACATATTCAATATTAAATATAGTCAATGCAGGCGTCAAATTTTGCAACTATTGCTGTAAAAACCAGTATTTTTCATGATATTCAAATGTATTATTAGGGAACATTTTAATGACGTAACAGAATGTTTAAACTTAACCATTTCGTAAGATTTATCTCTTTTGTTAGTTCATTTGTGTGTTTCTATTTGTAATATTCCCCGTTTGTATATACTCTCGTATTGTATCTAGACTCTGGTGCCATGGAGGGGGTCGTACCCAAGCCCGGGCGGCTTCACGACCCTTTCCCTCGAGCCTTATTAAATAAATAAATAAATAAATTGCAACGATAAGAGTAAAGCTAGTTTTGAGGTATAGAAAATTAAATTCCTTAAGTCTGCAACACCATCTAGTTATGTATTGAAATTAATGATTCTGAAATAAATGAAAATATGCTTTTCATCGAATCATTTTAATAAATATTGCGAAAATCATCGCAACGTTTTTAGTCATGTGAACTGTTTTTCAAATGACTCGTTTCGTCATTTTAAGGCAACTAAAGAAACAAAGTGAGTTGGATTAACTGAAGTCAGTACTTTTTCAAATTTTGTATGCAATTCTTTGGGGAATTTAGGAAACCCAAATAAGCATTTTTATATGTTAGAAAAATGTTGCGTACAATATTTCCTTCTATTGCTATAAATCCACGATTCATGCACTGACATAAGCTAAATGACACTCTGTGTTGTACTTTGACCTTTTCGCTGGTCCTATATTCTGTTTTAGTATATAGGGATGTATGTCTTTTCTAAAGGTGTTAGTTAAAATCCGTGTTTTTCCCTAGAACAGTGTAAATAGCAGTGAAATTCTAGTGTGAAACTATGTAAATGATTCGGCATTGTAAACATATACTTTGGTATTTTAATACTCGTGCTCGAATTGATTGACGTTTCCCTAGAAATATTTTGGTTAATTAGCTTAGTCTTTGTTATAGTAAAAGATTGTTATACTAGTTTCTGCGAAGAGGGAGGGGGGTCAAGAGGTAATAAATTTTTATTTAAATGGAAAAAAATTGGTGAAATTTTGCTAAATCAAAAGTGTTTTTGGTGAAACGTAGAGTAATTTTGATAAATTTAGCTAAAATTTCAAATGACTCGTTTCGTGTTGCTAAATTGCCACGTACATGACTGATTTCGTTTCGATGGTTTATTCATTTTCCTATGTATTCCTATGGGATTTTAGGAATTTTAAATGATCAATTTCGTTTCGAAAATATGTAACGTAGTTGATCAAAAACGTTTCGATTGTTTTTTACTTCTAACACGAAATGCGTTGTGAATGATGCTTCTTTCAATACCGTTTTATGTTTTCCACAAATTTTTGATTACGTTGCCGATAATTTTGATAAATATAGTACGCAATAGGTTAATGCTTCGGTTTAATGATATATTGCCTTTCTGTTAACGCTACAAAAACATAACTTGTTGAGACTTGTCCTGATAATGCCCTCGGGGCAAACACCTGGAATCAATTAAATGTTTGAACCCCATTGTAGGATGTGTCACCGCCCCCCCCCTCAATGACATAAACTTGGACATAACACATTTGTGTGAGTTATAAATCACTCTAAATATAAAATCCATTAATTCAATACAAATGGTTTGACCCCTCCCCCCCCCAAGGCCATCGCGGCTTAGCGTGGTTACGTATAAATAAAAAAATAGATGGGGATAAAGGTTCACTACCTTTTAATAAAACATGGTGGGTGGTCCAATTAAAGAAAAATAAATTACATTGATAGCAATGCAAGGAATCTAATGGCACTGCCACGCCCCCCCCAAAGCCCTTTAGACTCGTTTGAACGTGTTTACGTATAAATAAAAACAGCTCTGGAGAGAAAGGTTGGTGACAAGGCTAGTAAGAAATCATGTGTTACGGTACATGTAATTCTTTCTTGGTTGATATTTTATAGTAATATTTGTTCATTTTAACTAATTACCAGCTACCAAGTTGTGTAAAAACTACACAGAAAAAACGATGTTTAGATTCTAAACGTTTTCCTAAACGGGAAAATGCAACGCCTTTTTAAACACGAGCCCAGCCTATACGCATTTAGTTCTGAAATTTTTATTTTTCAAACGCGTATAGTTTGAAAATGTTTACGTTTCAAACGCATAGATTGGAAAATATCTGTTTCAAACGCGTTTAGATTGAAAACTTTTATGTTTGAAACGCGTTTAGATTGAAAACGATTATGTTTCAAACGCGTTTAGATTGAAAACGATTATGTTTGAAACGCGTTTAGATCGAAAACGTTTATGTTAAAAACGCGTTAAGATCGAAAACGTTTATGTTAAAAACGCGTTAAGATCGAAAACGTTTATGTTTGAAACGCGTTTAGATCGAAAACGTTTATGTTTGAAACGCGTTTAGATCGAAAACGTTCATGTTTGAAACGCGTTTAGAATGAAAACGTTTATGTTTCAAACGCGTTTAGAATGAAAACGTTTATGTTTCAAACGCGTTTAGAATGAAAACGTTTATGTTTCAAACGCGTTTAGATTGAAAACGTTTATGTTTCAAACGCGTTTAGATTGAAAACGTTTATGTTTCAAACGCGTTTGGATTAAAAACGTTTATGTTTCAAACGCGTTTAGATTGAAAACGTTTATGTTTCAAACGCGTTCAGATTGAAAACGTTTACGTCTAGCCCGAGGTAGTTTTCCAAAGTTAATATACAGATGTTGTATAGCTTAAGTAATATATAAACAACTATTTCAAATAATAATATAAAACATATTCTTGGAATATCAAAATAAAACGGATCTTTATAGCTACAAAACTACCAAAGGCATCGTAATTACGAAAAATATATCTATATATTACTTTTAAATTATGAAAAAAGAAAATATTAAGGTTTTGTAGGATTTTTTTACGCGAGGCGAAATGCTTACGCGTTGCACTATACCTTATTTCTTCTTTTTTGATACTAAAATGTACTATTGTTTTAACCCGGTGTCTCTTTTACTAACTATAACACCCTTCCGAAGTACCGCATCGAAGCTTAATTGGTACCTATTGCAATGTAAACCTTATCTCACTTAAAATTGGTTCTTTGGTATCAGACTAACATAAGCATACATAGAGAGACCTTAAAATCATACAACATTACTAGAAGGGTGGGTGTAGAAAGGGCCTACTGAACCTATATAAATCATGCCCTAAATGAACGTAATATCCTAAAGATACACCTAATAATAACAATACAAAACATGATTACACCTAGAACCGCGTGTAATTTGTACCCTTTTTCAATGTAAACCATATCTCAATTAAAACTAGTTCTTTAGTATAACATAAGCCTACACGGAGGGACCTCAAAATCATACAGAGAAAAGCATTACAGGATGGTGTAGAAAGGGTTTACTTGAACTTATAGAATTACCAATAAATCATATCCTAAATGTACACAATATCCTAAAGATACACCTAATAATAACAATACAAACAAGGGTACACCTAGAACATCATCATAGTTTAGTTTGTACCTTTTCTAATGTAAACCTTATCTCACTTAAATCTAGTTCTTTAGTATAACATAATCATACATGGAGATAAATTAAAATCATACAAAGAACAAAATTACTGGAAGGGTAGATGCAGAAAGGGTCTACTGAACCTATAGAATTACCAAGAAATCATCCACTAAATGTATACAATAGCCTAAAGATGCACCAAAATAACAACACTATGGACGATGAATGCCTTCACCAAGGCACATGACGTCATACCAATACACTAAAAATAAATTCAAATTTCCCGCCAACAACATCACGTGACACGTGACGTTGTCAATTCCTCCCAACCCCTCAGGCATGATACACATTTGGCAAATAGTAATAATCAACCAGATCTCCCGCCACAACTAGGGGGCATGACAATGGTTATGCCCCCCCACCCCTCAAGCACGGCACAACCTAGAGGAAAGACATAGGGCGCGTTCAGTAACGCTCAACGGAGGCTCCGTTGAATGCGCATTCGCCACTGAACGATTTTCGGAACTTCCGGTTTGACGTCACGATTGTAAGCGAAGAGGCATCGAAGTCATCGGCTGTAAGAGCCGATTACTTCGTTGAGCAACGCAATTTGTGACGTAGTGGCAATGGCGGAAAAAAATCTCCCTGAAGGATTTCGAGAAGTTATTTTGACGGATAATTTCGGAAATGTTAGTAAAATCGGTGTAGCAGCGACTGAATCACTGAATGCGAAAGAATAATGTCTGATAGTATTTTATGGAATTTTTTTCGATTATGCCTATGAAGCTTAAAAAGTTATTGGGTTTTAAAGCTTAAGCCTTGGCTAAGTTACGGGTCAGAGTTTTCTCTTATTTCGGTTAGCAGGCCCTCGCGTATCCATTTCCTTGAACAGTAAGCAGACGACACAACGCAAAGTTCGCAAAAAACCGTTCAGTAGCCTAATACGTCGCATGACGTCACATTGATGAACGGAGCTCAGTAGTATGTAAATGTTCCTTTCATGCCAGTGACACCCTGTTGACGCCTGACACCCTGTTGACACCTGACACCAAGATGGCGTCCTCACACCCAAATTGGCGCCTGACACCAAGATGGCGTCCTCACGCCAGATTTTTCGGCGGGGAAAACCAGGGGAAAGCTTGACACCATGTTGCCTTTGTGAATGGCGTGGAAATTTTCAATTTCGGCGGGAAAACCAGGGGAAAGCTTGACACCATGTTGACTTTGTGAATGGCGTGGAAATTTTCAGGGATAATTCCATGACGTGGTTGGGGAAATTAAGAAAATCAGGCTGGCGTCCTCACACCCAAATTGGCGCCTGACACCAAGATGGCGTCCTAACGCCAGATTTTTCGGCGGGGAAAACCAGGGGAAAGCTTGAAACCATGTTGACTTTGTGAATGGCGTGGAAATTTTCAATTTCGGCGGGAAAACCAGGGGAAAGCTTGACACCATGTTGACTTTGTGAATGGCGTGGAAATTTTCAGGGATAATTCCATGACGTGGCTGGGGAAATTAAGAAAATCAGGCGTCATGTTAACTTTTGGCGTTGCGGTCGGTGATGAAATATACATGATAGGACGTGTGATAGGATGGTATAAAAGACGGGGTAGGTTTAAAGATAAGGTACAACTCTCCAAGCCTTTCTCCAAGACGTTGAATTGTACAGGATATACACAGCCCATCATACAGAAATGGAATCAGTGAAATTGTAAGTACTAATTATCTTTTTAAACATCTCAGTTAAGCCTTGCCAGTTTCCCTCCTAGGATATATTATCAGTGTCCGGTTAATTTTTTCCTCATTTATCGATATGGATTTAAGTATGAAACACCCATTTACCGGACTCGTAGCCGGGGTCACGGGATGTGGGAAAAGTGTTTTTGTAGGAGATTTAATTAAGCATAGAGATATATGTATTTCACCTACCCCGGAAAGAATAATTTGGTGTTACACGGAATATCAGTCGAATCTTTTTAGTACCATACTATCGCATACCCCGAACTTGGAATTCCACGAGGGATTATTGGATGTTAGCACCTTAGATGCTAGTGTGAGGAATTTCGTTATACTAGATGATCTTTTATGTGAAATAGCGAATAATAAGGATGTAACAAATCTTTTCATTAGAGGATCCCACCATAGAAACACTTCTGTTCTAATTTTAATGCAGAATCTATATTACCCTGGAAAGGAAATACGTACCCTGAACCTTAACGCCCATTACTTGGTCATATTTAAAACACCGCGTGATCAATCCGCCATTGTTAATATTTCGAGACAAATTTCACCGGGTAATAGCAAATACGTAGTGGACGCGTTTAGACAGGCGACATCTGAACCCTACGGTTATCTCTTTGTAGACCTTAAGGCCAACACCCCGGATAATCATAGATTAAGAACAGGTATAATTCCAGGGCAACAAGCAGCGGTATTCATACCGAAATGACGGCCATCCTGGAAGCGAACTTTTTCAGGGTCAAGGGGGAATGGATAGTTAAGGAGCTTTCAATGTACTTGAAGGAGACGGCAGCCTATGACGTCTGGATTTTCCAATCACCATGCCCATTCTCGGAACTATCTATCAAGGATAAAAGACAGGTTCGCTGGCTGTCCCGCAACATTTGCGACCTAGGTTTTGAGGAGGGAGATTATCCCTACGAAACGCTGCAGGAAGTAGGCGAGTACATTCGCCAGAAAGCATCATCCTTCGTTACGAAGGGGGCGGAGAAAGCTTTGGTTCTATCCAGGGTCTTGTGAGTGGACGTTACCAACGCCGAGGAGTACGGGTGTTCGAAACTGACCACCATCGAGGACTGCGAGACCCCCAAACCCTGCACGTACCACCGGAACGACAACAACTGCACCCTGGTGAAAGCCGCGAGGCTAGGCACATGGCTCCATCGGAGAGAGTACGCGAACATTTATTTTTTTAAATTATATATCAAAATGTAATGGGTGTCAGAGAAATTCTGCAATAAAATATGCTAATAAAGAAGCTATAAAATCTATTGCCGAGTGTTGTATAAATATCCTACAGGGCAATGTCCCTCTTTCAGAAAACGAGATGCGGCGGTTGAAGAAACATCGACACGCCATAAGACGAGTTACGTCGAAAATCCCTAATTTCAAAAAGAAGAAAATACTAATTCAAAAAGGGGGCTTCATCCCTTTACTCCTTGGACCCTTACTATCTATCATCAGCTCAGTGGCAGGTGCGGCTATAAGTCGCGCAATAAAATAGAATGGCACGAAAAATGTTATTAATTTCTGAAGACACGTATAATAGGTTAAATTCAAATAGCGGTTTCAAAGTCGACACTTCGATGGAGTTAGAGAAGGATGATAAGTTGAAATCTATCATTAACGATGCTAAATTAAACGATACTGACAAATTATTAAGATATAACCACGTACTTTCAAGGGAAATTAGTAAAACGGTGAAAAAGAAGAAAGTGAAACCAGCGAAAAACCAGAATTGGAGTTCTGAAATCGTCTCTTCGGTTCCCTACTATAGTGCAGTCGATTGTTTGAACTTGTACAAATGGATAGGCCATATATCAAAAATAAGATGGCCACACGCCGGGGAATTAATATATGAGAATCGTAAAATCGTCGGTTCCAATATAATTGATTTATTAGCTTATACCGCGAAGAGTTCTAAAAAACAGTCGTCCGTCATTGGCGCCCCACAGTTTTACCAACTTTTGTATACGGTTAATGTACCGAGAACATTAATTAAAATTAGAAAAACAGACCTACCCCCGCCTGAAAAAAGTGAAGCGAAGAAAGAAAAAGTGGAGAAAGAAAAAGTGGAGGAGGTGAATAGAAAATTTCCCCGCTAACTGGTGAATGCAGAATTATATTAGCATTTGAAAGGAAATACGTTTCATCAGAAGAAAAAGGGGAAGTTGGTAGCTTTAAAACTTCGCGTGGCGTCCGCGTTTACCGATTTTTCGCGCCATTTCCTCCCCGTGGGGGTGAAGAGAGATAGGATTTTTACGCGCATTAACACACGAATCTGAACCTACGGTTACGCTTTGACTAGACCTTAAGGCAAGGCACCCCGGCTAATCAGATGAAGAACTCAGGTATAATTCCAGGGCTGGAAGCAGTGGTATTCATACATAAATGACGGCCATCCTGGAAGCGAACTTTTCAGGGTCAAGGGGAATGGATAGTTAAGGAGCTTTCAATGTACTTGAAGGAGACGGCAGCCTATGACGTCTGGATTTTCCAATCACCATGCCCATTCTCGGAACTATCTATCAAGGATAAAAGACAGGTTCGCTGGCTGTCCCGCAACATTTGCGACCTAGGTTTTGAGGAGGGAGATTATCCCTACGAAACGCTGCAGGAAGTAGGCGAGTACATTCGCCAGAAGCATCATCCTTCGTTACGAAGGGGGCGGAGAAAGCTTTGGTTCTATCCAGGGTCTTGTGAGTGGACGTTACCAACGCCGAGGAGTACGGGTGTTCGAAACTGACCACCATCGAGGACTGCGAGACCCCCAAACCCTGCACGTACCACCGGAACGACAACAACTGCACCCTGTGAAAGCCGCGAGGCTAGGCACATGGCTCCATCGGAGAGAGTACGCGAACATTTATTTTTTTTAAATTATATATCAAAATGTAATGGGTGTCAGAGAAATTCTGCAATAAAATATGCTAATAAAGAAGCTATAAAATCTATTGCCGAGTGTTGTATAAATATCCTACAGGGCAATGTCCCTCTTTCAGAAAACGAGATGCGGCGGTTGAAGAAACATCGACACGCCATAAGACGAGTTACGTCGAAAATCCCTAATTTCAAAAAGAAGAAAATACTAATTCAAAAAGGGGGCTTCATCCCTTTACTCCTTGGACCCTTACTATCTATCATCAGCTCAGTGGCAGGTGCGGCTATAAGTCGCGCAATAAAATAGAATGGCACGAAAAATGTTATTAATTTCTGAAGACACGTATAATAGGTTAAATTCAAATAGCGGTTTCAAAGTCGACACTTCGATGGAGTTAGAGAAGGATGATAAGTTGAAATCTATCATTAACGATGCTAAATTAAACGATACTGACAAATTATTAAGATATAACCACGTACTTTCAAGGGAAATTAGTAAAACGGTGAAAAAGAAGAAAGTGAAACCAGCGAAAAACCAGAATTGGAGTTCTGAAATCGTCTCTTCGGTTCCCTACTATAGTGCAGTCGATTGTTTGAACTTGTACAAATGGATAGGCCATATATCAAAAATAAGATGGCCACACGCCGGGGAATTAATATATGAGAATCGTAAAATCGTCGGTTCCAATATAATTGATTTATTAGCTTATACCGCGAAGAGTTCTAAAAAACAGTCGTCCGTCATTGGCGCCCCACAGTTTTACCAACTTTTGTATACGGTTAATGTACCGAGAACATTAATTAAAATTAGAAAAACAGACCTACCCCCGCCTGAAAAAAGTGAAGCGAAGAAAGAAAAAGTGGAGAAAGAAAAAGTGGAGAAGGTGAAGGAGGATTATTATTTCCCCGCTCAGACTGGTGAAGGTTTCAGAAATTGGATAAGCTTGTAGCATTTGTTTTTTAATAAAATACGTTTCATCAGAAGAAAATAGGGGAAGTGGGTAGCTTGGGCAACTTCGCGAGGCGTCCCGTTTACCGATTTTTCGCGCCATTTCCCTCCCCGTGGGGGTGAAGAGAGATAGGATTTTTACGCGCATTAACACACGAGTGACGTGATTCTGTGGACAGTACGGTCCTACGCCTTCCAACTGACTAGAGGCGTCTGCTAGAGGCAGTGAGGCACTCAGGCAGAATGGCAGAGGCTGGAATCGAGTGGTAAGTACTAAATTCATAACTTATTTTAAAATATGTCTTTATTTTTAAATACAATGGTATTTCTAAGTTCCAGGGAAAATATTAACTTGTCCGAAGTTTTAAACTGTGATAGGGAAGAGTTCAAAGTAATAAAGTTGTATCCAAGTTGTTGTAGTTTGATTTTTAACATTGGGATTGGTTTGGGTAGATCTTACTTTTCCTTTCAACACAGCCTGAGTTTTCTTATCGGTAGTTTCCTTGTACGTTAAATCACACTGCGTATTCTTAACGACATTCATTTTATTAAATAACAGAATTTTCGTCCTTAATTAAACCAATTTCCGCATTAACCCGTTGCCTGACGTAACCCTAACTCAAACTGAAGCACAGCAGAAATATAAGCAGACTACACAAGTTAGTTCCACAGTTCGCTACATGGTGGCGTTCGCAATGAAATCTGGTACTATTTTATGCTTCGCGCCGATTGGCCAGATTCAAATTTTAAGGGTGGTAGGGGAATCGACCATTGTAAGTGAGAATCACTGGACGACTTGTATGGCTCAAGGCTACGGCTACCCACTTCCCCTATTTTCTTCTGGTTTCATTTACATTCCACGTTTCATTCATTTTAAGTAACCCGATATGGAAGGTTGTGATAACCAGGTGGGTACTTTTGTGGCGTTAGCCAGCCTAGTAGACACATTTTTTAAATCACCTAAAATTTTAACTGTAGTTTTAGTAATTGCTATATTCCTAATTATAGAAGTTAGCGACTTTCTCTTCTGGCATTATAGTAGTGTAACAAACCGCACCCTTAATGGATAGACTAAAAGAGATTTATTCCAAGGTTTCTGACCCTACGGTAGTGTTCTCGGGCTATACCGAGCGGCTAAAGAGGATGGGTTAAAGGTTACGGTAAAAGACGTAGAGACATTTTTAAAAACCCAAGATACGTATACATTACACAGGAATGCTAGAAAAAACTTTAAGAGAAATTGGACAATAGTTTATGGGATTGATGAGCAGTGGCAGATTGACTTAGCTGATTTGAAAAGCCTAACTCGTCACAATAAAGGGTTCAGATACCTTCTATGCTGCATTGACGTTTTCAGTAAATACGCCTTTGTGGTGGCAACCAAGGACAAAAAAGGACCGACCATCCTTAGGGCTTTTAGGACCATTCTAGATTCTGGTCGATCGCCAAAGCGAGTGCAAAGTGATCACGGTAATGAGTTCATATGCAGGGATGTTCAGAAAGAGTTGAAAAGAAGGGGGATTGAGTTCTTTGCCCCGGATTCCGAACAGAAAGCTACGATAGTTGAAAGGTTCAACAGAACTCTAAAAAGTCGCATGTACCGGTATTTCACGGAAAACAATACCTATAAGTACATTGACGCTCTTAAAGAGATGGTTCAAGCTTATAATAACAATTATCATCGATCAATAAAGTGTAAACCTGTTGAGGTCACGTCCGAAACATCCAGACGGGTATGGGAAAACCTTTACGGCGATATAGACTTCTCTCCACCATTAAAGTATCCTTTCGATATTGGTGACGTAGTTCGGATAAGTAAACATAAGAATATTTTCGAGAAGGGTTACTTGCCCACGTGGTCGGAAGAACTTTTCAAAGTGGTGGAGAGATTACCCCGCAGTCCACCGGTGTATAAGATCCAGGATTTGAATTCGGAACCAATTACTGGTATTTTTTACAAGGAACAATTACAGAAAGTGGGTAAAGACCTAAATTCTAGCGTGTTTAAAATAGAAAAGATCTTGAGGAAACGTCGCAGACCCGACGGGACGCTCGAGAAGCTAGTTCGTTGGAAAGGATACTCTCCGTCTTTTGACAGAGACGTTGGGTTCGGGAAATAGATATAGTATGAGCTTTTACATCACTTTACCTTCCGACTCGTCGATGAGGTATTTTCCCGACAATACGAGAAGTAAATTCAGGACATACCTCCCTGAACCCGTAAAATTGGAAGGATTTTACGAAGTAGGCTTAGCGGAAATTTCATATCCACACACTTGGAATAACATGAACGTTACGTGCACGTCCACGCTCACCGGTATTGGGAAGTATCTGTCCTATTCTAGAATGGTGGAATTACCCGCAGGGTATTATGGAAATATAGAGGACCTTATCGAGCAACTTAATTACGACGAGGATGACGTTTCGGATATGACTATTCTTAAAAACCGCGTTGCCGATGATGACGATATCATAGAGTCCCAAACCCCTTCGAATGCCAAGTATAGTTTCAGTTACATTCGACGTATACGCCGCGTGGAAATTTCCGTGGTAGATAATTACATGTTAACTATACCGGGACAACTTGCCGTTATGCTGGGATTTTCAAAAGACCCATCGAAAACCTCAACCTTTGTTCACTATAGAACAGCTGCGTACCCCGTGGACTTGGACGCGGGTCTCCATTCTCTCTTTGTTTATTCGGACATTGTCGAAAGTAGACCGGTTGGAGATGTGCATGTACCTTTGCTCAGAATCGTGAGCATACAGGGTAATGACGGAGAAACGGTAGACAAAGATTTTCCCAGACCTCACTATCTCCCCGTTGCTAGTAACACTTTCCAGTCAATTGAAGTTAACATTATGAGCGAGCTCGGTACTCCCATAGAGTTCACTAGAGGGAGAGTTCACGTTACGCTACATTTTAGACCACGTAGGATGTGGTCACCGTTATAAATTAGAAGGTAAACGGACTCGAATATCATTCACACTTGAAGTGTTAGATGAAGAACATCGTCAAATCAAATATGTCCTTTAACCAATCGGACTACGATCAACACTTTTTAAACCAGATCGGACATGGTGGAAAATTTGATTATTATAAACACTTTCATTCCCAAATTGGTAATTCTTTGGCAGTATACAGGGGACTGCCGGTGCAACACGGCTATGGGTTAGGGAATTTTATAGCCTCTGCTTTTCGTCGGGCTATGCCTCTACTCAAAAGGGGTGCCACATACCTCGGAAAAAAGTTTTTGAACACAGGTGCGAAGGTCGTGACTGACGTAGCTAGCGGGATTCCTGTAAAAGCATCTGTAAAATCTCATGGAAAAGCCGCGGCTAAAGACCTCGCCCTTAGTGCGGCGGAAGAAATCCGAAAAATGACGGGGAATGGTAATAAAAGGAGGCGTAGGTCTAGATCACTCGTCAGTTCAGTCGTGACAAGGAAGAGGAAAGCAACATCCTTTAAACATCCAGATATTTTTTCCTAAAAAATATAATGACACATGTCCACCCTGGTTCGCATGGATCAATCAGTAGCGAAGTCGAACTTTTCGACGTACCCCTTACCAATACCAGTATTCTGAGTGGAGAATGGGTTGAATTCAGCCCAATATCTAACATTAATGAAAATTCGACAATCACGTTTACCGTGGTTGGAAGTTCCGACGGATACGTGGACCCGGCTAGAACTTTACTGCATCTCCAAGTCAGGATTGTTAACCCGGCTGATGGGACCACAATTCCGGCCGCTGCTGATAAAGTGGGACCGGTAAATAATTTCCTGCATAGTCTTTTCAGCGAAGTACACCTTTCGGCGCAAGAGAGATCGGTTACACCTTCACCGCAAAACTATGCATACAAGGCCATGTTTCAAACGGCGGTGACATTCGGAGGACCGGCCAAAACTAGTTTTCTTACTAGTTCCATGTTTTACAAAGACACGGCTGGAAAATTTGACGAGTTGGATGAGAACGATGGGTTTAAAACACGAGCGGCCTTTGCTAGAAAAGGAACAATAGATATGGTCGGAACTGTACACTTGGATCTTTGTCAACAACCTAGATATATTCCAAATATGACGGATTTGAAATTCAAATTCGTCAAAAGTCCGAATGAATTCTGCGTACACGCAGCCGGTGCAGTTAAATGGAAAGTAGTTTACGAGTTGGCATCTCTTTATGTTCGCAAAGTAAAATTACCCTCGGAAGTACTTATAGCGCATGCTAAATGTCTGGAACTGGCAACTATGAAATACCCAATTATTCGCACGGAATGTAACTCTTTTTCAATTAACAGTGGTACCAAAATATGCGTTAGAGATAATTTATTCATGGGTCAACTACCCAAAAGAGTTCTTTTCGCTCTTGTAGACCAGAATGCCTATTTGGGTGAATACAAAAAGTCCCCGTTTAATTTTCAACATTTTGATTTAAATCATATTGCCTTGTACCTTGACGGAGCTAGCGTTCCACATAAACCTCTTACCCCAAACTTTTCCGGTGGTCAATATATGAGATCTTATACTAATCTCTTTACTCAAACCTCTTAATGGTTATTGGACGAGGGAAATTACATTTCGCGGGAGGAATTCCCTGATGGGAATTGCATATTTGCTTTTGATTTAAGCGCCGACCTCAGTAGTTCAACTTCTCAATTTCAATTGATAAGGAATGGTAACTTGCGATTGGAATTAAAATTCGCCAAGGACTTGCCCAAGACTATCACAGTTCTATATTACTCCGAGTTTCAGAATTTGATCGAGATTGATAAAAATAGAACTGTTATTTACGATTACAATTAAAAAAAATGGACACACTGCAAATAACTAAAATTATGCAAAAGGATAAATTCTCCAAAGATCTGTTTCGAGGTGTTTTTGCAGCCGACCAGCTACCCCGGGAAGTAAAATTTTTCCCTTCACTCTATATTGTAAATACTGGCTCGTCAAAGACTGAAGGCATGCATTGAGCTTGTATATATTTTTCAAGTCGGCAAAATACAGAGTTTTTCGATAGTTTCGGAAACCCTCTCGACATGTTTGAATTTAATGATTTCGTGGAACGTAATAGTCTTACTGTAACTTTTAATTCAAAGCAGTTTCAAGGAGATTTCTCCAATACTTGCGGTGGATATTGTATTTATTTTTCTTTGTTCAGATGTAGAGGTATTAAATTGTATGATATTTGTTCAAAGTTTAAAACTGATAAAGATACGAATGATAAAATGATATCGGAATTTATGTATAAGAGATTTTCAATAAAGTTTTTTTAAAACAAATACAGAGTCTTGAATATATATTTTTTTTTTACAGATAACCACGCGTCGCGCACGCGCGCGGGATTTAAATATTTCCCCGCGCGGATTAATTCACACGCCGTCTCGCGGGGAGGCCAGGCCCCTCTCCCCTCCTCGTACATGAAAAATTTAGAGTAGGAAAAATTTTAATAAGAATACTTTAACATAATATATTTATTTTATTTTCAACAACATTTCAAAAATTTATAAAAAAATAACAAGTTTATACATATACAAATTTACACCAAAGATATTTTTTTTTAAAAAGTTATTCAATTCTAAGATATTTAAGTTACACAATTCAAAAATAATTCAAGCGAGAAACCGGGCTATGCCACGGAGGAAAACTCGCTTTTATAGGTCCCTAATTTTAAAATGTCCCAGTGAGTAAGTTGACACACCGTCGATGATGTATCGCTTATCATCGCACGGGTTTAGGGCAAGCTTTCTCTGAGTTACCGAGAACAGTTCGTGCTTCTGACTTACGATCCTCTTCATTTCTTCCGCGGTGAGATTGCGTTGCAGTAGGGATTCCTTGTAGTCGGCGTGACGTATCTTCTTCTTTACCACGCGACGACAAACCCCCTTCGACGACAAGATGGAGTACATCTTAGGCCTTAACCCGCAGAACTCCTGGATTTGTACTCCATTTAGTTCGTCCTTGAACTTCCCCAGAACCTTCTTGTTCTCCTCGCTGAACAAAGGATGGTCCCTGGGGTAGTCGGAGAAGTCGTACATCTCCTTGTTCTCGGCAAAGTCCCGAGGTAGGTCGTCGGTGAAGATATGATACGTCAAGGAATCGGTATCGGTGAAAAGAAGTTTGGCTGCTTCACCATATTTGGCACGGACTGTGTTATAATGAAAATCATACATAACCAGTTTCGACAAGTCTAAAATGGTGAAGCCTGTGTAAATGGGTCGGTCTAAAGTCAGGGATTTCTTCAGTCGGTGAATTCCAACTAGGTCATTCTTGAAGATGGTGAACCTTTCGAACGTCGGGGAATTCGCCTTCTTGATAGCCCTCTCCCGGGTCTGAACAAGATCAAAGTTTATTCGGTTCCTCAGGTTCTCCATTGTTTTTCCAAACACGGAGTTGTTGCAAAGTTTGAAAAAGTCCTTCTCAAACGTGTTTGCAGCCATCTTCCTCTTCTCTGTGTTAAACTCGATAAAGGGTTTTAACCAAGCCCCTTGTTCAAACGTGAGGATACGGTGAACTTTCACTAATTTCATACCCTAGCGAGGTAGAACTTAAGATTCCGGTAATGGAGCACGTATTTTTCTCTGTTATAAAGCGTGGGAACTAATTTGGGATGATAAATGCTCCACTTCGTCCGGTTTGAAGACAGAGTTTAGGCATTTAAACTTGTCCGCACCTCCCTTGGCCAAGTTGGAGACGAGGGACTCGAGCGAGGCCGGCATAAACCTGATGGAGTCTAGAAACCGTAGATTGCCCAAGGAAAATGAAATGTAGGTTTCGGAATTAGTCGGGATACACCTAATTTGCTCTCTCTTAAAAAGCCCGATTTTGTCCATAATGAGATGAGCGTCGTAGCGGGAGAGATTGTGCATGAACACCGGAACGAATTTCAGCGTCTTCAACTTCAAGTTACAGGAACTATGAGCCGCTCCCCTGTAGGCTCCGTCCACGTGGTCGTGGTCTCGAACTTTGCAGTCATCAGGGGTGAATGCCTTACCGCAAAGATAACATAATTGAGCGGAAGAAAATTCCGCCATCTCGGAGTTAGATAAGTTCATGGGTACGATGGCTTTAATTTTCTCCTGGATGATAGAATCCTCAAGAAGAAGGTTCTGCAAAAACCTTTCCGCAGCATCCATCCCTCGGTACGTCACAGGTTTTGAAACTGAGCCATCCTGTCCCACGATGACGTAACTGAACCCGCAGGCAATGTGCTGCGAAGTTTTTGTGGTAGAGGAGAGGTTAACGTCAGGATCGCATCGGTGTATTTTGCTTAAGATCGACTCAAAATCAGCATAGATAACGAATTTAACCTGGAGGAATAGAAATAACGAACATTAATACCACGCAGTGGATCTTACGTCGTATGCTCTAACACGTGTTTAATCTGTTTCTTAGGTGAAAATAATAAATGAAACTTACTTTTTGCTGCCAGGCGATGTTTTTAAACTCCAGGATAGGTTCTTTTACTGGCATTTCGATTTTTTGCGGTCCGTGTAAGCTGCACTCTTTAACGTGCTCCTTGTGGTTCCGTTCGGCGTTATCACCAGAGAATCGGTGAAGGCAATAGCGGCAGTAGAATGCCTTAGTCCTATGTTTGGTTAACGAAGACATAAGGCGGTTCAAACTACGTATTAAACAGAAATGCTTCTTTTCCCCCTGGGTTAGTAGCAGCAAATCTATTTGACGGGCTTCTTCGACCTTATTCGAGCTAATATAGAGTGGGAAAACCTCATTTTCATAGCCAAAGATATTAACAGATAAATCATTTAACTGCTCAAACTTTTCCAGCACCCTTGCATTTACCTCTACGGGGAATTTAAGCCCTGTCAGGTCTAATTCGTTTTGGAATTGTAGATACTTTTCAACACGATAAGGGTGATTAGTATAGTTAACGGGATGTAAATGGGCTAAAATCGACCAGAGGAAGCACTTATTATCCGAGTTTTTTATATTAAGAAGTGCTAATTTAGAGGCAAGGTATTTAGGGGTTTCGAAATACGTTCCCCCGCGTAATGGAATATATGCTATAATATTAATTTGAAGGAACATAATTCTATCAAGTACCCAACCACTACCTTGCGCCTCGTACTCCTCAATTAAACGTTTTAAAGTTAAAACTCCTAAATCTATTTGTCCGGGAATAACGTCAGGGGTTAGAATGGAGAGATTTCGAGTCCTATGATAAATTAAACATTCCACATCCTGTTCGGAATTCCCCAATTCCCGCGTGTAACGTACCCGAACAGTTAAATACCATTTTATCCCTTTTTCCTGAGCTAATTTATCTTTAAGATACTTTTCTATAGCCGCCCTATGTCTGTTAACATAAAGGTCTACATCGGTTTCCACCGCTGCTGGTGTAAATCTAGCGCAGAAGATCGCATTATGTAATACGTCCAACTCCTCCAGTTGATCAGGTATAGGTGCGTCAAGTGGGGCGGTGATGGGTTGTGGATTGTCTACTTCCACCGTATCCATAAAGTCGTGGAGATCCTGGTTCTCCTGGTTTGTTAGATCGTCCAGGGAGTCGGGATCTTGATAGTGTTCCGGCATATGGGCGTTCAACTCGTCGTGGCCGTTGAACCGCTTATCGCAGATGTGGCATGAGAGTACCGGTGGCGGAGGGTTGTCCGGCGTGGTGGTTGCAGGTTCCTTCGGCTGGGGTTTCTTCAATGTTACATCGTATCGCTCCATGAGAGCTTGTAGCGCTTTGGTCTCCCGCTTGGTCAAGTCAGCTAGAGTGGGCTGTGAAAAACTCGCCGACGCTCTAGAGTCGTCGACCGAAACGGGGCGGGGGTCTCGAACAGGGGCGGTCGAAGGACCGGCAACATCCGTGGGGTTTTTTATTTTACGTCTTTTAGCACCGTGAAACTTAGCCTGGTGCAGTACTAAGTTTGCACGCCTCGTGTAAACTGCAGAGCAGTCATCGCAGGAATATTTAATTCCCTCATGTTTTTCACGATTATGTCTCATGAGGGCCTTATTCTTTGAAAACTGACTCTTGCAAACGTTACACTCGAACATTCTTACAATTTAATTTAAATTTAACTTAAACTATCTCACAAGACTTGTAAAAGAAAGTAAAATCTCACCCTCTGCAAAATACTTTTATCTGGATAGTAGCTTAGGAGCGTCTAGGTCTGGAGTCAGGAACAGAATAAAGTACTATCTAATCTTTGAGGGATCTTTTTATAGTCTAATCATGTTGACATTAGAAATGAATTAAACGCATAAGCGAGTGTGGTTCGAAAGTCGACCCGCCATATTTCTGAAATTGATTTACTTCTTTATTTGAACTTGCTCGATCAGGAACTTTACCCGTCTGATTTGGAAATGGGTTTTATCCTTGGTATATGCTTTGAAAATTTTGTGTTTAGGAAATGTATTTTCCATCTTTATTATTTACAGTCAATCCATACTTTTAAAAAGTTCAAACATTTGTTCATATCCTCGGGGGAATTTGTAGGGGAAATATCATTGTCATATTTTTTATTTGCTGTCATACAATTAAGTTCAAATATTCGTTCAGTTTATATGTGAAGGAGTAATAAAATCGATCTTTTATAATTTCAAATCATGTTTACTTCTATTATCTGTTAATTGGTCGGGATAAAGTTTTTGAGTTTAATTCCATCAAGGATGATAGGGGATTCCATTACCCTTATAGATAGAGTATTATGATAAGAGAGATTTTACGCTGAGTTTAATTCCCCTATCATTTCAGATGGAGTATTATGATAAGAGTGATTTTATGTTCTTTTTTATTTTCTTTTCATAAAAAAAAAATATAATATTTTATGGGTGTTATAAGGATTAAGATAGGCCTACCAACAATTAGAAACACATTAAGTCAATTCAATCAATTTTTATTCATATTTTATAAATTTTGTTTAGCATTTAAAACATTTCTTGTAAGCATCTGCCTACAGAATGTAGGGCTTAAAAATGTTTTATTGTTAAAGGAGTTAACAATTAACTCTAAATTTAATTTGGACACGGCGTTACAATAATGCATGTCTACTCGGTCCCTCCATTCCTCCATGATACAGTCATGTTCCAGTTGCGAGGGGTGGTCGATAAGACATCCATTACAGCTGCCAGCGATGAGGTCGGTCAGCTGTTGGGTGACCGTTTCCCTGATGAGTGCATCCACCCTTTTTGCCTCGGCGATGAACGTTATTATTTGGACGTGTACTCCTAGCAATTTTTCCCATAAATATGGGCCTATGGCGAATCCTGTCTTGGTCGGGTAGAGGTTTGCGTAGTCCGCCCCCTTACCCCGTACCATCTGTCTGATGTTCAGCATTTTCCTCTCCTGATAGGTAACGAGTTGAATGCGTCTCTCCTCCGATCCATCGAAGAAGTGGGTGCTGGGTTCGACATCATCCCTCTCGAAGAAATCGTTGACGACATCGCGCATATTGTAAAGTTGAAGGTATTCAACTTCACTCAGCGAGATCCCAGTTGACTCGTCGGTCATTCCGAGTCTAACCTTACAGTCCGGTGTAATGCTGCATGATTTGGTGTGGGAAAGCTCGAACATGTGGGTGTTATCCCTGAAGAGATACATTCAATAAGTTAAGAGGGTAAAGGGTTTAACTATAATATTAAGAATTGAAGTAAAAATGAATTGTACATACATTTTTCAAATGTCCTGGAAAGTCGCAAAGTTGTCAATATACGTCGTCTTGGAGAAAGGCCTGGAGAGTTGTACCTTATCTTTAAACCTACCCCGTCTTTTATACCATCCTATCACACGTCCTATCATGTATATTTCGGTCACAACGCCGAAAGTTAATATGACGCCTGATTTTCTTAATTTCCCCAGCCACGTCATGGAATTATCCCTGAAAATTTCCACGCCATTCACAAAGTCAACATGGTGTCAAGCTTTCCCCTGGTTTTCCCCGCCGAAATTGAAAATTTCCACGCCATTCACAAAGTCAACATGGGTTCAAGCTTTCCCCTAGTTTTTCCCTACCGAAAAATCTGGCGTGAGGACGCCATCTTGGTGTCCGGCGCCAATTTGGGTGTCAGGCGCCAAGAGGGTGTCAGGCGTCAACGGGGTGTCAGGCGTCAACAGGGTGTCAGGCGTCAACAGGGTGTCACTGGCATCAACAGGGTGTCACTGGCATGAAAGGAACATTTGTATACTACTGAGCTCAACGCCTTTGGTCTCCGTTGAGCGTTACTGAACGCAGCCATAGATAGAAAAGGGGGGGCAACAAATGGGGTGGGGGTAAACGCCTAGGGCTCCATATATGCCGCCTTTATACGGATATCTTATCCGTATACTGGCAGCTATACTCTCTTGTATCGAATCTCACCGATCCGGGATTTATGTTCATGCAGCAATTGATAGCATTTGCTACAGCATGGGCTCCACACTCGTTGTCATTTTGAAACCTAACCTCTAAAAATTTCAACTGGATTCGCGTTACGTTGGTGTTTTTAAACTGTGCACTTAAAAGTGAAACAATTTTTTTAAGCGACATTTATTGTTCAAAGAATCACATACCGAAATCTCTGCCAACTCATCATCATAAAATCCTGCTACACAAAAGAAGTGGTGTTGTACGTAGTACATTTGAACCATGTATCCTGTATTGGGTATATTGTTCACAATGTACGGAATGGGGTTGGATCCAACGTCTACGTTCAATTTGTTGAGCATTACTAGGCCCGCAGAAACATTAGGAAATGTTTTTTTTTTTCAGAATTATTTGAATGGCGTTGATAACTTAAACATGCATTTCTTCGCCCTTAGACAGAATTCCTTTTTCATGTTCCTTTGTCAAAGTAATTGGCTCACTTAACCAAACATCGGATTTGTCGTAGTCAATTACAGGAACGTGCATTGGTTCCGTCTCAACACTTTTTGGCGTTATTGATCTTCGGTTGGATTTTACATGTATTGGTGACTCTTCGGCAATATAGCTCTTAGCGGGTAACTTTTTCTTTAGCCCTATGACAGTGTTGAAAACTCCTTTTGGTTTTCCCCTGACCTTGGTTTTCAAGGGTTCTTTAACTGAGCCCATAAAATTGCCGTCAAATTTGGTACTGATGTTCTTTTCAATTTTCTGAGAGATTTTTTGTTTCTGGTCGTCGCTTTTGTCACTGATGTCTTCTTCACTGTTTTCAATATCAACATTTCCTGTCTTGTCAGTGGTATCAGTGACTCCCTCAGGGTGACGACGGATAATTTTGAAATCCTTTAAAGGAATTATAGAAAATTTCATCGTGAAATGTAGGAAAATTACCTTATATTTAGGCAAAATTTCAAAATATATAGAATTTCTTCTTGAAGGGCCTTTATGTATAAAAAGCCATAGAAAATATTTACAGACCAATCTCATTCAACTTATTCAATTAAAATGATATTTATAAAGATAAAAATTTAAAATGCCTAAAAAAATTGGAAACCCTTGCCTCATTGTTGCTGCTGTCGATATTCTTTTCCACGTCGCTATTAATATCACTGTTTTGTTCCTAATCACTTATGTTGTATCTGTTGTTGTCGTTCTTCTGGACCTCATCACTATTTTTATCACTGTTACTCTGCTCATCGCTCTTGTCGCTGTTCTTAACGTCGTCATCACTGTTACTGTGCTCATCGCTCTTGTCGCTGTTCTTAATGTCCTCATCACTGTTGTCTGTGTTCTCCATGTCCTCATCACTTTGCTCTGTTTCCTCGATGTCTTCTGCGTCATCGTTATCTCTCGCTCCATCGAATACTTTCCCATCTATCTGAAATTTAACATCCTTTTGATCCGCCCAAGCTTGGGTCAATAAGTTAATGATATTTTTTCTTTTCGAAAATATATCTTCACTTGACGTTGAAGCCACATCGCATAAGGTCTTTACGTAAGGGAAAAGTTCCGAATATCTTTGTTGACATCCACGTGATTTCGGCGCTGTATTTTGCTTGTTCTTTTTTAAGAAAACTTGTTGACTAAGAACAGCTGCTTTCGATGTAATTCCCTCTACCCATCTCTTTTTGCAAAGGCGAGGAGTAACCATTTCTTGACTAAACAGGTCTTTGTTTTGTTCTTTTCTCACGCAAAATATATGAAAACATGGTATTTGCAGCATCGTGAAACTTGAACACGAACAAGTATTACCGTCAGAGACAGCATCAGCGTGGCCTTTGCTTTTAACGATGAAGTTTCTACTATTGTCAATAGGGTAGCAATCAGCAATAGTGACGCCTTTTAATAAGTTTTTCGTTATTCTCTCCACCATCTGCGGTACACACAATTCAGCAACTACTTTACTGGCGTGGCGGACGTCTTTGTCGTTCGTGTCTATTTTTTGAAATTTTGCCTTGGTTTTAGCTTTGAATTTTTCGAAATCATGTTGATTTTCAATAAAATGATACAGGAGTTTGAGATCGGTGTAGAACTCGTCTAGGGGTGCGTTTCTACGGCATACGCTTTTAATTTTCTGATTAAGCGATTCCAGGCGGTTATTTGTAGTATCTCCTGAATTAAAGTGTTGTCTTCGGTAGCACATCACCCACATTTCCTTTATAGACAACCAGTTGTCCTGAAGATATTTGACGAACGCTGGTGCAGTTGCTAACCGTTCATCACGAAGCATGCACTCAACGTTTTCTTCGTAAATATCTTCCGTGAATGAATAAGCGATTTTTTGCGCATATTCCTTACACAGAAACAACAACGTAAGGTTTTGAGCACATTTGATTTAAACATGTTGAAAATCTAAACCCCTAGATTTGACGTGCGAAAACTAAACACCAACTAGTACCAATGGGTGTAATAGCTAAACATATAATAACTAAACACAACAGCGCAATGAAAGCCTTTGAAAACACGTTTAAAATCTAAACTTATCGTAAAGTGGGCATAAACCGAAACGCCAGGGTTTAAACGTGTTCAAAACCTACTCTAGGTGTAAAGGATATAAACATATTGACGTCATATAGTTAACTCGAGCATCTGAGGAAGAATAATTAATAATTTATTTCGTGAATCGGTTTTAACCCCTTCTCATGCCTAGAGGCCAAAATTGAGAAATTTCGGAATGGGGTACATTATTCACAGGTGCTTGACGCGTCAAAAGTCAGAATTTACTGAAAAAAAAGCCATATTAGGGCTTCGCACATATTTGGTAAGTAAATAAAATTTTATTTTTATATTAGTTTGGTTTATAATATAACTGGGTTTAAATTTGAGTTATGAATTCTAATTTTAGAAAAGTGTTGCTCATTAAACGGTTTGACTCATGCTAAAATTGCCTTGAAAAATGTTTCAGTGCCATTTTTGTTGTGAACTGTAAGTTTATATCAGAGGTTTAGTAAGTATAACCGATCAAAATATATTATTTGTTATCTTGGCGTACCACCGTAAAAAAATCAAAATGGGGTTTTCTATTAAAAATCAAGATGATTCTAAACTTGCAAATGAGTGTATAGAATATGTTTACACTTTTTATTAACCCTTTCTAGGCACCTGGGACCGGTCAGTTCAACGTTTTTGCTAAGGGACGACCACGTTGACTTTTTTTACCATTACCAGAGTACTTATATTTGTATATTGATAAAAGGCTAGAAAAATACAGGAGGGAGAAGGCTTTTTCCCTCCCCAAGTGACGTATGTCACGGAGAGGCTATAATTTCGACGTCACTGTCTGTGTGTGTCTGATGTCTGTTGTTACACCCCAGGGGACCGCGTTCGCAGTTTGTTAATCGGAGATATTGTGTTCTCAATTTCCCGAAAATTTGGAAAATTCTTTCCTTCTTACACTCCATGTTACCTCTAACACCACCATCTTCTAGTTTTTTAGACAATCCCACATGAACACCAGTCTGCACACACTGGCTTCTATCTCCATCATCATTGTTAAGGTTTGGGCTTAACCAAAAGTTCACGCAATTGCGCTGTACTTATTCATAGCTAAGATTTGAAACCCTTATATACTACCGATTTGAGTAGGGCGAAACAACAGGCGCATCCTTCATTTCAAACTTCAATATTAGTCAAGTCTCCCAAGAATGTCTAGTTATTATTTTATAAAACAATGTAACGCTCAATAAGGTGAATAACTAACAAATTAAATATATAATATTACTTAGATTTATTTTAGTATTTAAGATAATCTTGTTTCTCAACTCAAAATTAATACAAAAAGAGTTAAACAGCAGTCTATGTGTTTTTCTGTGTGTTTCCGTCCGTTTTTACACTAAAGCAACGCGTTAACAGTTCGCCTCGTGTAAAGAAATCCTACAAAACTTTAATATTTTCTTTTTTCATAATTTAAAAGTAATATATAGATATATTTTTCGTAATTTCGATGCCTTTAGTAGTTTTGTAGCTATAAAGATCCGTTTTATTTTGATATTCCAAGAATATTTTTTATATTATTATTTGAAATAGTTGTTTATATATTACTTAAGCTACACTACATCTGTATAAAAACGTTGGAAAATTACGTACGGATAAACCATAAAAGTTTTCAATCTAAACGCGTTTGAGACACAAACGTTTTCAATCTATACGCCTTTGAAACACGCGTTTTCAATCTAAACGTGTTTGAAACATAAACGTTTTTAATCTAAACGCGTTTCAAACATAGACGTTTTCAATCTAAACGCGTTTGAAACATAAACGTTTTCAATCTAAACGCGTTTGAAACATAGACGTTTTCAATCTAAACGCGTTTCAAACATAGACGTTTTCAATCTAAATGCGTTTCAAACATAAACGTTTTCAATCTAAACGCGTTCAAACATAAACGTTTTCAATCTAAACGCGTTTGAAACAGATACTTTTTGAATCTATGCGCGTTTGAAACAGATACTTTTTGAATCTATGCGCGTTTGAAACAGATACTTTTTGAATCTATGCGCGTTTGAAACAGATACTTTTTGAATCTATGCGCGTTTGAAACGTAAACATTTTCAAACTATACGCGTTTGAAAAATAAAAATTTCAGAAATAAATGCGTATAGGCTGGGCTCGTGTTTAAAAAGGCGTTGTAGTTTCCCGTTTAGGAAAACGTTTAGAATCTAAACATCGTTTTTTCTGTGTAGTTGCTAGTTCCACTACCTTTGGCAATTTTAACAAGTTGATCTTGGCTTTAATTGCCTTTAAGACATGGAACAAACAAATTTCAACCAAGGCTCCAGGAAAGCAGTCCTTCAAAGCGTTAATGTCTGATAGGTCTTTATCAACCATAACACTTTTTATCTTTGACCAATTTTGATTTTGGGTTTTGAACGTCTCAAAAACAGTTTTCACAGATTGTGACGTTTCCCTAGTTACGATAGCCAGAGCCACAATTTCACTCACTAGATTCCCATCCACAATCATGATTATGTACAACGGCATTTTACAATAGTTCAGAGAATATGTGGCGTCGCAAAGGAGATGTTCTGGGTACCTTTCAAAAGTGTCGAGCATTCTTTCGGTTTGCCAATATACGAAGTCAAGTTCGTTTGAGTCGGAATCAACACTAACTTCAACAACCTATAAATATTTAATTGATTTGTTACTATCAATTATCTAGTGATACACGTATGTAACGGTTAAAGAACCAAAATGGAAGTATTAATTGTTACGGAAGCATTACCAGTTAACGGTGAATAGCTTCACAGAAAAAACGATGTTTAGATTCTAAACGTTTTCCTAAACGGGAAAATGCAACGCCTTTTTAAACACGAGCCCAGCCTATACGCGTTTAGTTCTGAAATTTTTATTTTTCGAACGCGTATAGTTTGAAAATGTTTACGTTTCAAACGCGTATAGTTTGAAAATGTTTACGTTTCAAACGCGTATAGTTTGAAAATGTTTACGTTTCAAACGCGTATAGTTTGAAAATGTTTACGTTTCAAACGCGTATAGTTTGAAAATGTTTACGTTTCAAACGCGTATAGTTTGAAAATGTTTACGTTTCAAACGCGTATAGTTTGAAAATGTTTACGTTTCAAACGCGCATAGATTGAAAAAGTATCTGTTTCAAACGCGTTTAGATTGAAAACGTTTATGTTTGAAACGCGTTTAGATTGAAAACGTTTATGTTTCAAACGCGTTTGTTTTGAAAACGTTTAGGTCTCAAACGCGTTTAGGTTGAGAACGTTTATGTTTCAAACGCGTTTAGATTGAAAACGATTATGTTTCAAACGCGTTTAGATTGAAAACGATTATGTTTCAAACGCGTTTAGATTGAAAACGTTTATGTTTGAAACTCGTTTAGAATGAAAACGTTTATGTTTGAAACGCGTTTAGATCGAAAACTTTTATGTTTCTAACGCGTTAAGATTGAAAACGTTTATGTTTCAAACGCGTTAAAGGGAGGGTGAAGTAGAAAATCAAGTGATTTTTTATCAATTCTTCTACTAATTACAAGACCGGTCTGCATAGTGAAACATTCAGGAAATACTTCCGAATGATTTTAAAATTCAAATTAGGTTCAGATTTTAAGGATAATTTTAAAGACGGTCCTCCGACCAATCGCGTAACGCCCTGCCTTTTTATTAACAAAATTCTCGTGGCACGTTCCGTGTCGAATGCAATTTAGCACGAGATTTGATAAAATTCGCGCGCAACGTGACAATCGTGGCGCGAGACATGGAGCGTGCCACGAGAATTTTGTTAATAAAAAGGCAGGGCGTTACGCGATTGGTCGGCAGTCCTTGTTTAAAATTATCCTTAAACTCTGAACCTAATTTGAATTTTAAAATCATTCGGAAGTATTTCCCAAATGTTTGACTATGCAGACTGGTCTTATAATTAGTAGAAGAATCGATAAAAAACCACTTGATTTTCTACTTCACCCTCCCTTTAAGATTGAAAACGTTTATGTTTCAAACACGTTGAGATTGAAAACGTTTATCTTTCAAACGCGTTCAGATTGAAAACGTTTATGTCTAACCCGCATGTAGTTTTCCAACGTTAATGTACAGATGTGGTATAGCTTAAGTAATATATAAACAACTATTTCAAATTATAATATAAAAATTATTCTTGGAATATCAAAATAAAACGGATCTTTATAGCTACAAAACTACCAAAGGCATCGAAATTACGAAAAATAAATCTATATATTACTTTTAAATTATGAAAAAAGAAAATATTATGGTTTTGTAGGATTTCTTTACACGAAGCGAACTGCTAACGCGTTGCACTAGTGTAACAAGTTCTAAAAACCAAAATATTACCTCTCCGAGTCAAGAGGAGGACTACTACTACAAACTTATTAACCTAGATATAGAATTATTTCTCTTTTTTGAAGTAAAAATTTACGAATTTTTAAACCAGTATTCCGAGCATAGCGAATATACAGTAAAGCAGACGACATTTACATCCAATAATGATACGTCTTGGACACATTTAATAAGAAAATGGGAAAAAACAGGAAATGAAGTGAATAGATTTTGGAGAGATATAACCTTTATGTCTTTGAAAACGCCCAACTGTCTACGCCTCAACTGTTAACCCTATATTCTTATAGCTACATTCACAACTGGTTAGCAGTATAAACACTACAGTCTCGTTTCACCTCAACGATTTTCTTAGTTTGCCAACATGAGTGTTAACGTTAAATATCACCAAAGCTGACTTGTGGTTGGACGCACTGAAAGTCAATACGCACCATAATAAGAATGAAAACTTCTAAGCTATAACCCAATAACGATTAGCCCTTCCACTGACCTAATTGCCACCATGATGCATTCCGTAGCTAATACCCGTTTACCATTTGGCCAATATGATCTTTTCTTCTATTATTAAATCTAAACCTGATAATTTAAACGTGTAAATAACTTTCGACTCACTCTGAACCGTTAATGTCCCTTCATTACAGACACGAAAATAAAACCCACAGTTTAGTTCACCTTAAGTCTCAATTATTTACTCTTTGGTTCACTAAGCCTATTGCGGATAATATTTGATTTACCCGATTGAGTCCAGGCCTAAGCTTCCTTCTTGAAGTATTAAGATCAAGGATTATTCTATATACAGATGTAGTATAGCTTAAGGAATATATAAACAGCAATTTCAAATAATAATATTAAAAATATCCTTGGAATATCAAAATAAAACAGAGCTTTAAAGCTAGAAAAGTACTAAATGCATCGTAGTTACGAAAAATATTTCCACATATTCACTTTATATTATGGAAAAAGTGAATATTAAGGTTCTGTAGGATTTCTTTACACATTAAAGCAAAGCGAACTGCTAAAGCAGCGCGCTAGTGTAACAACGGACCGACACACACAGACAAAAACATAGACTGCTTTTTAACTCCTTTAGTATTAATTTTGAATTGAGAAACAAAATTATCTTAAATATTAAAATAAATATATAATTAATATTTGATATTTTATTCGTTAGTTGTTCGCCTTATTGAGCTTTACATCGTTTTAAAAAAGAACAATTAATCATTCTTGAAAGACTTGATTAATATTGACGTTTGAAATGAAGCATACGCCTGTTGCTTCGCCTTACTCAAATAGGTAGTATATAAAGGATTCGAATCGCAGCTGTAGATAAGAACATCGCAATTGCGTGAACCTTTGGAGGAAGACCCCGCCATTGGAAGGCTAGACGTTTCTCGTAACCCTTGCCGATCACCGCGTACAAATACAAGTACCCTGGTAATGGTAAAACAGTCAACGTGGTCGTCCCCTAGCAAAAACGTTGAACTGACCGGTCCCAGGTGCCTAGAAAGGCTTAAAAAAGTGTAAACATATTCTATACACTCATTTGCAAGTTTAGAATCATCTTGATTTTTAATAGAAAATCCCATTTTGATGTTTTTACGTTGGTACGCCAAGTAACAAATAATATATTTTGATCGGTTATATGTGCTAAACCTCTGATCTAAACTTACAGTTCACAACAAAAATGGTCACTGAAACATTTTTGAAGGCAATTTTAGCGTGAGTCAAACCGTTTAATGAGCAACACTTTTCTAAAAGTAGAATTCATAACTCAAAATTAAACCCAGTTATAAACGAAACTAATATAAAAATAAAATTTTATTTATTTACTAAATATGGGCGAAGTTCTAATATGGCTTTTTTTGTGAGTAAATTCTGACTTTAGACGTGTCAAGCACCAGCGAATGAATGTACCCCATTCCCAAATTTCTGAACCTTGGCCTCTCGGCATGAGAAGGGGTTAAAACCGATTCACCAAATAAAATATTAATTATTCTTCCTCAGATGCTCGAGTTAACTACATGACGTCAATATGTTTATATCCTTTACACCTAGAGTAGGTTTTGAACACGTTTAAACCCTGGCGTTTCGGTTTATGCCCACTTTACGATAAGTTTAGATTTTAAACGTGTTTTTAAAGGCTTTCAATGCGCTGTTGTGTTTAGTTTTTATATGTTTAGCTATTACGCCCATTGGTACTAGTTGGTGTTTAGTTTTCGTACGTCAAATCTAGGGGTTTAGATTTTCAACATGTTTAAATCAAATGGATGTGCTCAAAACCTAAACGTTGTTTTTTCTGTGTTTGTACCATAATGGGTAAACAAGAGAAATACCCATGATATTGTTAGCTTAATAGCAGGGTGGAAAGCAAAATATAATGATTTTTTTATAGATTTCAATCGCAATTATTCTAGAGCGTAAACAGCATTCATTCTCCATACATAAGCGCGAATCTCGGCGTAGCTCCCGAATTACGGAAAGAAACATTTCAAGAAATTTTCGAAATTAGACCCAAAAAATTGGGTTTCTTCCAATATAAGATTATGTTAATATTGGAGTCCTTTGACCGCCTTCGACTATTCGACGGATGATTATATATTATCGTTCTTACACCGATTGATCGGCTTCTATATAGGACCGTCACTACACAGAAAAAACAACGTATAGGTTTTGAGCACATCCATTTGATTTAAACATGTTGAAAATCTAAACCCCTAGATTTGACGTGCGAAAACTAAACACCAACTAGTACCAATGGGTGTAATAGCTAAACATATAAAAACTAAACACAACAGCGCATTGAAAGCCTCTAAAAACACGTTTAAAATCTAAACTTATCGTAAAGTGAGCATAACCCGAAACGCCGGGGTTTAAACGTGTTCAAAACCTACTCTAGGTGTAAAGGAAATAAACATATTGACGTCATGTAGTTAACTCGAGCATCTGAGGAAGAATAATTAATATTTTATTTGGTGAATCGGTTTTAACCCCTTCTCATGCCGAGAGGCCAAGGTTCAGAAATTTGGGAATGGGGTACATTCATTCGCTGGTGCTTGACACGTCAAAAGTCAGATTTTTCTCACAAAAAAGCCATATTAGAACTTCGCCCATATTTAGTAAATAAATAAAATTTTATTTTTATATTAGTTTGGTTTATAATATAACTGGGTATAATTTTGAGTTTTGAATTCTAATTTTAGAAAAGTGTTGCTCATTAAACGGTTTGACTCACGCTAAAATTGCCTTCAAAAAGTTTCAGTGCAATTTATGTTGTGAACTGTAAGTTTAGATCAGATGTTTAGTAATTATAACCGATCAAAATATATTATTTGTTATCTTGGCGTACCAACGTAAAAACATCAAAATGGGGTTTTCTATTAAAAATCAAGATGATTCTAAACTTTCAAATGAGTGTATAGAATGTTTACACTTTTTTAAGCCTTTCTAGGCACCTGGGACCGGTCAGTTCAACGTTTTTGCTAGGGGACGACCACGTTGACTGTTTTACCATTACCAGGGTACTAATATAGGGGTCTTCCTCCAAAGGTTCACGCAATTGCGATGTTCTTATCTACAGCTGCGATTCGAATCCTTTATATACTACCTATTTGAGTAAGGCGAAGCAACAGGCGTATGCTTCATTTTAAACGTCAATATTAGTCAAGTCTTTCAAGAATGTTTAACTGTTCTTTTTTAAAACGATGTAAAGCTCAATAAAGCGAACAACCAACGAAGAAAATATCAAATATTAATTATATATTTGTTTTAATATTTAAGATAATCTTGTTTCTCAATTCAAAATTAATACGGAAAGAGTTAAAAAGCAGTCTATGTTTTTGTCTGTGTGTGTCGGTCCGTTGTTACACTAGCGCGCTGCTTTAGCAGTTCGCTTTGCTTTAATGTGTAAAGAAATCCTACAGAACCTTAATATTCACTTTTTCCATAATATAAAGTGAATATGCGGAAATATTTTTCGTAACTACGATGCATTTAGTACTTTTCTAGCTTTAAAGCTCTGTTTCATTTTGATATTCCAAGGATATTTTTTAATATTATTATTTGAAATTGCTGTTTATATATTACTTAAGCTATACTACATCTGTATATAGAATAATCCTTGCTATAAAGATTTCATGAAGGAAGTTTAGGCCTGGACTCAATCGGGTAAATCAAGTATTATCTGCGTTAGGCTTAGTGAACCAAAGAGTAAATAATTGAGACTTGAGATGAACTAAACTGTGGGTTTTTATTTTCGTGTCTGTAATTAAGGGACATTAACGGTTCAGAATGAGCCGAAAGTTATTTACACATAATCAGGTTTAGATTTAATAATAGAAGAAAAGATCATATTGGCATTTAGACCAGAGAAAAGCCTAATGGTAAACGGGTATTAGCTACGGAATGCATCATGGTGGCAATTAGATCAGTGAAAGGGCTAATCGTTATCGGGTTATAGCTTAGAAGTTTTCATTCTTATTATGGTGCGTATTGACTTTCAGTGCGTCCAACCACAAGTCAGCTTTGGTGATATTTAACGTTAACACTCATGTTGGCAAACTAAGAAAATCGTTGAGGTGAAACGAGACAGTAGTGTTTATACTGCTAACCAGTTGTGAATGTAGCTATAAGAATATAGGGTTAACAGTTGAGGCGTAGACAATTGGGCCTTTTCAAAGACATAAAGGTTATATCTCTCCAAAATCTATACACTTCATTTCCTGTTTTCTTCCCATTTACTGATTTAAATGTGTCCAAGACATATCTTTATTGGATGTAAATGTCGTCTGCTTTACCGTATATTCGCTATGCTTGGAATACTGGTTTAAAAATTCGTAAATTTTTACTTCAAAAAAGAGAAATAATTCTATATCTAGGTTGATAAGTTTGTAGTAGTAGTCCTCCTCTTGACTCGGAGAGGTAATATTTTGGTTTTTAGAACTTGTTACACTAGTGCAACGCGTTAGCAGTTTGCCTCGTGTAAAGAAATCCTACAAAACCTTAATATTTTCTTTTTCATAATTTAAAAGTAATATATAGATTTATTTTTCGTAATTTCCATGCCTTTGTTAGTTTTGTAGCTCTAAAGATCCGTTTTATTTTGATATTCCAAGAATATTTTTTATATTATAATTTGAAATAGTTGTTTATATATTACTTAAGCTATACCACATCTGTACATTAACGTTGGAAAACTACATGCGGGTTAGACATAAACGTTTTCAATCTGAACGCGTTTCAAATATAAATGTTTTCAATCTCAACGTGTTTGAAACATAAACGTTTTCAATCTTAACGCGTTTGAAACATAAACGTTTTCAATCTTAACGCGTTTGAAACATAAACGTTTTCGATCTAAACGCGTTTCAAACATATAAGTTTTCAATCTAAACGAGTTTGAAACATAAACGTTTTCAATCTAAACGCGTTTGAAACATAAACGTTTTCAATCTAAACGCGTTTGAAACATAATCGTTTTGAATCTAAAAGCGTTTGAAACATAATCGTTTTCAATCTAAACGCGTTTGAGACCTAAACGTTTTCAAAACAAACGCGTTTGAAACATAAACGTTTTCAATCTAAACGCGTTTCAAACATAAACTTTTCAATCTAAACGCGTTTGAAACAGATACTTTTTCAATCTATGCGCGTTTGAAAAATAAAAATTTCAGAACTAAACGCGTATAGGCTGGGCTCGTGTGTAAAAAGGCGTTGCATTTTCCCGTTTAGGAAAACGTTTAGAATCTAAACATCGTTTTTTCTGTGTAGTTTTTGCTCTTCACCCTCCATTTAAAAGGATAATGAAATGGTAAGACAAGCATTTTTAATCGATTTATAAATATAAAATAAAATAACATCGAAATCCTTAGTAAAACTTACCAAAACTTTTCCCTTAATTTTATAACCTTTCAAAGTTTTAAAAGAGGACTTGCTGAGCCTAACTCCCATTGTAGACAAACAATCAACAGCTTTGTAATAAAAATATTAATAATATCGTGTAACTAAATAGAAGCGTCGCTTCACGCGATTTTTGTCTAGAAAAGAAAAAGTAGTAGCACGCCCTTTGATCGTGAGGGAGTAAAGATCAGTAGAATAAATCACGTGAGGCGACGCTTATAAATGGTTACACAACATTTTTAATATTTTACTAAACCGTAGTTATGTCTCAAAAGTGACAGTCTTTGCAAGTAATCTTTCAAACTTTGAATATTTGTATAAAATTAACGAAATTGTTTAAGTAAATTTTATGTATGCTTTCAGAGTAATTTTATCAATATGAATCGATTAAAAAATTGTTGTCTGACAATTTCATTCTCCCTTTAATGTAACCTTTGAAGACGTCAAACATTTTAAATGTCCTATAAAAATATTAAAACCCACTGAATTCACAAATAATTTGAAGGAAAAGAGTACCAAACCTGTCTTAACTCTTTAAATTGAATTTCAACGGGATAAGAATTATGGGTAAATTGAGAGATAATTTTTCATGCTAGTTAAAATCATGAGGCTATACACTTACCATTGACGAATCTGATTCCTGGTCCTTCTTCAATAATTTCATAAGTCGTTGCGCGGAATTTGAATCCCCCGTGTGGTCTAATTTAGGTAATTTGGATTTAAAGTTATGAAGCGATTTTGGTATTTCGCGTTTTCCCGTAATTTTAGATATTTTCTTTAAGATCCTTTTGTTATCACCACGAACTTCAACTAGATCTTTAATGGCACTTTTTTGCTCTTCAGTTGCACGACGAATGGCTCGATTTGCTGGATATTTTTCATCTAGGGTTGGTCCCGTTTCGTGGTTATGTTTAAGTTCGAAGGAACTAATCACCAAAGTGCCAAATTTACTACTAGCGGCATACTTTATAAATGCTGGACACTGACTGCGAAACGTGGATGATTGTCTTTTCCCAGTTGATGTTGAGTCATATTGTCCAAAATGTGCGCATACAAAAGTAACTTTGGAGTACTCAAGCTTAGCGGGGAGAAGCTACGCAGATCCTTTAGTTGTTTTTGCCAATCTTTTGTTATGGGCCTCTATAGAAGTCGCGTTCTTGTGTTTAGACAAAATCGGAGCAAAATTTTGATCACAGTATTTATAATGATTATCTAAACAGGAGTTCCAGTCATCAAATAGCTTATTTAATTCAATAGCCATATTTTCTACTTCAAAAACGCATTCCGTTTAAAACAAGAGCGACTTGTGATGAACTTGCGCGTTGAAACCGTGACTTATAATATAACTATGAGTCGCATTCGAGAAATAAACAGAACCGTGGGAAAGTGGTGGCTACATCTTTTATGAAGCTTTACCCAAGCTGCGTGCCGAGGGATAGGACAATAGATACTGATCGGCGAATTCAACCTACCAGTGTTTATGTTTCTAATTTTTACAGTCCCACATAAACCTTTCATGTCAACCCTTGACTCATGCTGACAAACTAGCGAAAAATTTAGTAAGTGTCCCTTCCCGCTAATATCTTTCGTAAAGGCAGAAGAAAATGAGCAGAAGTTTACAGAGTCTCGTAGAGCCCTTTGTGCATGCAAGTACTTTAAGAGAGGAAATATTTTCTCCCCTACCCCTCCCTCGGTGTGTCTCCTCTATGGTTAAAATTACGCTACCTAGCGGCAGACACGGAAAACAAAGTTTAAAAGCTCGAGCATCTTTTCGCGGCTGGTTCGGTTAATGATGGCGTCTACCAGTGGTGTTAATTCGGATTTAAGTAAAGTTAATGATGCAGCCACTCAGTGTAATTTTTTTTTAATGAATAGGCCAAAAATAAAACACATCAGTAAATTGCAATTTTTTAAAAGAAACAAAACTTCGCGATACTTGTACAAAAACAAAGGTTGATGCTAGTAAACCATTGAAGAAAGATTCTTCTACTCAGTGTTATTTGGAATTAGAAGAAATTAATTTTGAAATTAAATCAAATTTAACGAAGTTAAATAAATTAAGTCTATCCTCTGATGATTTTATAAAATTACTGACATTTGTCATTAGTAACACCAGGAAAGTATGGAGGGGCTGGAATGGCGAAGGAGGCTCTCGTTGTACCCTTGATGGTGGAAACATAAGGCGGATCCTTTTTTTTTTTTTGAAGTGTAGCTCCTCCCCCTACGTCTGTTTAGCTGTCTACCGAAGGCAAAAAATGTCATGACTCGTTAAAAAAGGCATGGCAGAAATGACCTTTTAGATTTTTTAAAGTTAAATGCGCTGATTCGCCGCCGTTACCGTTCATATTCGATTCTCTCAGCCTAGGCAGAGGACCCAGGGTAGAGGGTGGAGAATTATAGCAAACAAGTTTTTTTGCCAGCCAATGAATGAATGAAAATAATTTAAGTGGTAAATACGATTTTTACGTCAGGTTATGACGTCACTAGCGTAAATTAAGCCACGCCAGTTCTTTCCAAGATCATTTCACGCCGATTAGGATTTGACCTTAGCCATTCCAACCCCTACATACATTCCTGGTAACACCTTAAGCCTAGGCTTATTCGTTTCATTCATTGTTGGACTAAATTCAGGATAATCTACCAACAGATAAAGAAATAAAATAAATATTAATTAAACACTACAAACTTCAAAAATAATAATTTTTACAACTACCTTAAAAAATCGGAAATGACTATCATCACACAACGTCGAAGCAGAATAGCGGACGATAAAATAAAAAAATTGCCCCAATACCATAGAGATGCCCAATACCTTGAAATCTGTAAAACCCATAGACGTGATAGCTAAGCTAAAAGCTTTCAATTAGTCTTTGCTGCGAATTGGAAACGATCGAAAAATGTTTTTCTTTAATCTTGTATTTTCATAGATGGCACCACGCGCAACCCGTTGTGCCTCGCAAATTTCTGTCCTTGAAAGAGAGAGAGAGATACGCTAACCTAATTATAACAAAAACGCGTATCCCCGTTTTCTCTCCGACTGTAAAGTTCTGCTCATTTTCTTCTGGTAAAGGCCAATTTTATGACGTTCAAGGTTCAAGTATGTGTATAATAAAACAGTGCTTGTTAAATTCTGTTCAACTGACCATCTATAACCAACGCGTTTAACGTTGAAAAAGGACACACTAAGTATAAAGCGTTAAGAACAGTGAAATTTTATTTTCATTCTCGCTACAATATTTGGAGCGGTTCCGAAATAATGGGATAAAATTAAATGTTCATAAAAATTTACATTAACGGTTATTTAGAGCACACCGATATTGTACGTACACTAAACAATAAGCTACGAAATATAGCTTTCACGTCATCATATTTTAACCAAAAAATAGAAACTTCAGAACCCTGTACAGATTGACATCGCTTTACTTGTTCGTTTAGTTCCCCCTTTCGATTTCGAGTTATAAATTGTTTTCAGACTAGGAGGATACATACAATTTGCACAGAAGGTCATGCGACTTGGAGGACAAAAGCGTTGCATTGACAACTCGATTGTTCTGTAAACACTACCCTCTCGTTACACCTCAACAATATTCTTACGCATACAGCATAATTGCTAATATTTGGCCATACTAAAGATAAATTATCTCTAGCACCTAAGAATTGAAGCTATTGACCGATCAGACACATAACCTTGGCCTTTTATTTGTGGTCATGACTCGTGGTTCTAATAGAGAACCTAATATTATTCTTTTAATATGCATTTAACTTTCGCCTCGCTCTTAATTTTAATCGTTTTTAACCCTAACGATGATAATTGAGTAGACACTAGACACTAGTGTTGCAGATTGGTGGCTATGTGGTATAACCCAGTTGTTAGAAGCCAACACGCACAGATTGGTGTCGAGTCGATAACTAATGTATGGAGGAATTGGCGGATGAAGGTGAATGGCTTGTTAATGATTGACGTTTAAGTGGGATAAATAACGTAATTTCTATGCACTGCGTGTTGGAACTCCTAAAGTTCCAAAAAGGAATTTTTTTTATTATCTTTATATTTTCGTTAAATGTTTACTTTTTAATAAAATTTACCTACTTTCATAACACCTTTAAACCTAGTACTTTAACAACCCTTTAAAAATTGTACCTTAGAAAATAAAATTGTCAAACTTGATTTATAATGCTCTAAAATTTTACCAAGAAAAATATCTATAGAAAGAAAATTGTTAAAACCCATGACTAACCAAAATACCCCAAAATTTCTTGTAGAGGGAGAGGACCAAACTCTCCAAAATATTCAGAACGTAAAATTACTTGTATCGGAAAGGACGTTCTCGCGAAGCTCTGTATAAGGAGTTAATAATAGGAAAAGGAGTTTATAAAATTTTTGAAGTTTTAAAATATTTTGAATAAAACTGTTTGTTTAAATCATCCTGGTCTCATCTAATTATAAAATGGTGCCGAAACCCGGGATCTAATTGTCGTGTATAAGCGAGATCCAATTAACGAACAATTAAGAAATGAAGGAAATTTGAATACCGGAACAATATAGTGTATAAGCTATATCGCTGGTGTATTAAGAAGATCGAAGATAGTCGTGTATAAGCGATTAATTATATTGGAAAGACAAGTTATAAAGAAAGAATTAAAAAGAGATCAAGGAAATAGAATTATCGCAGTTTATAATGGCGGAGTATGAAGAAAAGACAGAAAGAACGGGAGAAGAAAGTAATGAAGACGACGAAGTCAGTTCTGAAAGCAGTTCTGAATCTTGTACAAATCCCAAAGAGGCGACATCGACAGAAGCAGCCCAGAATCCACTAATCAGGACTTCACCTTTCATCCCTGGAACAAGAATCTCAAGTAGTTCGTTTCAACTACCTGCAGTTTCACCACAAGCGTTCATTACAACTAGTGCGGGAATACAGACTCCACAGACTTTAATTTCTACAGTACAAACTGTACCTAGTGTTATATCAACGAACCCGCCGCTAGTGTCGTTATCAAATACAATGCCACCACAAATGGGAGGTATTGGACAAGGAATGGGAACAGGAACGCTACCTTATCAGGCAAGCCAGCCTATATATCCGCAAGTACCTTTCTCGTATTATATGCCACAGCCTGTCGCGCAAAACTTTAATATGTCATTGCCAAAATTAGAAATAGAGAAATATAATGGGGAAATAACTAAATGGACAGACTTTTGGTCTCAATTTGAAAACGCGATTCATAATAATAATTCGATACCTAAGAGTGTAAAATTCAATTATTTAAAATCCTATTTACAAGGCGAAGCTGCATCCGCGGTTACCGGAATGTCATTTTCAGACGCAAATTATGATACTGCTATAGATAGAAGTCAAGCGATCTGAAAGCTTATAGACACTTTTTTGACGTATGTGAAATGGAAGTAAGAGGTCTCCAAGCTCTTGGAGTAAGAGCATCAGAAAAATACGGAACTATTCTTTGTCCCATACTGTTAGGGAAACTCCCAGACGACATAAACGTCGAATTTTAATAGAACAAGAAATGTTCAGCAAGAATTAGACGCAGAAGAGTTATTAGAGTTTATAAGAAAAGATTTACAAAGTAGGGAAAGTATGGCACGCCAAACCGGACAAAATTCGAGATCTCATCGAATGTATACGTCGAGATATCGAATGTATACGTCGAGATATCGAATGTATACGTCGAGATATCGAATTTATACGTCGAGATATCGAATGTATACGTCGAGAAATCGAATGTATACGTCGAGAAATCGAATGTATACGTCGAGAAATCGAATGTATACGTCGAGAAATCGAATGTATACGTCGAGAAATCGAATGTATACGTCGAGAAATCGAATGTATACGTCGAGAAATCGAATGTATACGTCGAGAAATCGAATGTATACGTCGAGAAATCGAATGTATACGTCGAGAAAATCGAATGTATACGTCGAGAAATCGAATGTATACGTCGAGAAATCGAATGTATACGTCGAGAAATCGAATGTATACGTCGAGAAATCGAATGTATACGTCGAGAAAATCGAATGTATACGTCGAGATATCGAATGTATACGTCGAGAAAATCGAATGTATACGTCGAGATATCGAATGTATACGTCGAGATATCGAATTTATACGTCGAGATATCGAATGTATACGTCGAGATATCGAATGTATACGTCGAGAAATCGAATGTATACGTCGAGAAATCGAATGTATACGTCGAGAAAATCGAATGTATACGTCGAGAAATCGAATGTATACGTCGAGAAATCGAATGTATACGTCGAAAAATCGAATGTATACGTCGAGAAATCGAATGTATACGTCGAGAAATCGAATGTATACGTCGAAAAATCGAATGTATACGTCGAGAAATCGAATGTATACGTCGAGAAATCGAATGTATACGTCGAGATATCGAATGTATACGTCGAGATATCGAATGTATACGTCGAGATATCGAATGTATACGTCGAGAAATCGAATGTATACGTCGAGAAATCGAATGTATACGTCGAGAAAATCGAATGTATACGTCGAGAAATCGAATGTATACGTCGAGATATCGAATGTATACGTCGAGAAATCGAATGTATACGTCGAGATATCGAATTTATACGTCGAGATATCGAATTTATACGTCGAGAAATCGAATGTATACGTCGAGAAATCGAATGTATACGTCGAGAAATCGAATGTATACGTCGAGAAAATCGAATGTATACGTCGAGAAATCGAATGTATACGTCGAGAAAATCGAATGTATACGTCGAGAAAATCGAATGTATACGTCGAGAAAATCGAATGTATACGTCGAGAAAATCGAATGTATACGTCGAGAAATCGAATGTATACGTCGAGATATCGAATGTATACGTCGAGATATCGAATTTATACGTCGAGATATCGAATGTATACGTCGAGATATCGAATGTATACGTCGAGAAATCGAATGTATACGTCGAGAAATCGAATGTATACGTCGAGAAATCGAATGTATACGTCGAGAAAATCGAATGTATACGTCGAGAAAATCGAATGTATACGTCGAGAAATCGAATGTATACGTCGAGATATCGAATGTATACGTCGAGATATCGAATGTATACGTCGAGATATCGAATGTATACGTCGAGAAAATCGAATGTATACGTCGAGAAATCGAATGTATACGTCGAGATATCGAATGTATACGTCGAGATATCGAATTTATACGTCGAGATATCGAATGTATACGTCGAGATATCGAATGTATACGTCGAGAAATCGAATGTATACGTCGAGAAATCGAATGTATACGTCGAGAAAATCGAATGTATACGTCAAGAAATCGAATGTATACGTCGAGAAATCGAATGTATACGTCGAGAAATCGAATGTATACGTCGAAAAATCGAATGTATACGTCGAGAAATCGAATGTATACGTCGAAAAATCGAATGTATACGTCGAGAAATCGAATGTATACGTCGAGAAATCGAATGTATACGTCGAGAAATCGAATGTATACGTCGAGATATCGAATGTATACGTCGAGAAATCGAATGTATACGTCGAGAAATCGAATGTATACGTCGAGAAATCGAATGTATACGTCGAGAAATCGAATGTATACGTCGAGAAATCGAATGTATACGTCGAGAAATCGAATGTATACGTCGAGAAATCGAATGTATACGTCGAGAAATCGAATGTATACGTCGAGAAAATCGAATGTATACGTCGAGAAATCGAATGTATACGTCGAGAAATCGAATGTATACGTCGAGAAATCGAATGTATACGTCGAGAAATCGAATGTATACGTCGAGAAAATCGAATGTATACGTCGAGAAATCGAATGTATACGTCGAGAAAATCGAATGTATACGTCGAGATATCGAATGTATACGTCGAGATATCGAATGTATACGTCGAGATATCGAATGTATACGTCGAGATATCGAATGTATACGTCGAGAAATCGAATGTATACGTCGAGAAATCGAATGTATACGTCGAGAAAATCGAATGTATACGTCGAGAAATCGAATGTATACGTCGAGAAATCGAATGTATACGTCGAAAAATCGAATGTATACGTCGAGAAATCGAATGTATACGTCGAGAAATCGAATGTATACGTCGAAAAATCGAATGTATACGTCGAGAAATCGAATGTATACGTCGAGAAATCGAATGTATACGTCGAGATATCGAATGTATACGTCGAGATATCGAATGTATACGTCGAGATATCGAATGTATACGTCGAGAAATCGAATGTATACGTCGAGAAATCGAATGTATACGTCGAGAAATCGAATGTATACGTCGAGAAATCGAATGTATACGTCGAGATATCGAATGTATACGTCGAGAAATCGAATGTATACGTCGAGATATCGAATTTATACGTCGAGATATCGAATTTATACGTCGAGAAATCGAATGTATACGTCGAGAAATCGAATGTATACGTCGAGAAATCGAATGTATACGTCGAGAAAATCGAATGTATACGTCGAGAAATCGAATGTATACGTCGAGAAAATCGAATGTATACGTCGAGAAAATCGAATGTATACGTCGAGAAAATCGAATGTATACGTCGAGAAAATCGAATGTATACGTCGAGAAATCGAATGTATACGTCGAGATATCGAATGTATACGTCGAGATATCGAATGTATACGTCGAGATATCGAATGTATACGTCGAGATATCGAATGTATACGTCGAGAAATCGAATGTATACGTCGAGAAATCGAATGTATACGTCGAGAAATCGAATGTATACGTCGAGAAAATCGAATGTATACGTCGAGAAAATCGAATGTATACGTCGAGAAATCGAATGTATACGTCGAGATATCGAATGTATACGTCGAGATATCGAATGTATACGTCGAGATATCGAATGTATACGTCGAGAAAATCGAATGTATACGTCGAGAAATCGAATGTATACGTCGAGATATCGAATGTATACGTCGAGATATCGAATTTATACGTCGAGATATCGAATGTATACGTCGAGATATCGAATGTATACGTCGAGAAATCGAATGTATACGTCGAGAAATCGAATGTATACGTCGAGAAAATCGAATGTATACGTCAAGAAATCGAATGTATACGTCGAGAAATCGAATGTATACGTCGAGAAATCGAATGTATACGTCGAAAAATCGAATGTATACGTCGAGAAATCGAATGTATACGTCGAAAAATCGAATGTATACGTCGAGAAATCGAATGTATACGTCGAGAAATCGAATGTATACGTCGAGAAATCGAATGTATACGTCGAGATATCGAATGTATACGTCGAGAAATCGAATGTATACGTCGAGAAATCGAATGTATACGTCGAGAAATCGAATGTATACGTCGAGAAAATCGAATGTATACGTCGAGAAATCGAATGTATACGTCGAGAAAATCGAATGTATACGTCGAGAAATCGAATGTATACGTCGAGAAATCGAATGTATACGTCGAGAAAAACGAATGTATACCTCGAGAAAAACGATTGTATACGTCGAGAAAACGATTGTATACGTCGAGAAATCGAATGTATATATCAAGCCTTAAAGGACGAGGATTATCTATGATGGCAAGACATTTTTCTCACCATGCGTGAAGTAGATTATTTTTCAGAAAAGTACTCTTTTCTGATGAGGCTACATCTTGACATGGATAGTATTGTAACGTACCTTACTGGACGTCTGGACCCAACAAAGGTTTCGTAGTAGAACATTAGAACATTATTTGAAAAAAAATTGTTATTTTATAATTAATAATTAACAAGAAATTTTTATTTCGTTGCCTTTTAAGTTGTAAGTGAATAACTGCTTTTTTATAAGTGTGGAGCTAACTTGGTTTTTGTATAATACATTAACGGAAGGGGAAAAGGAAATATCAACTCTCTTCTAATTATAAGACCAATCCTATGAAAAACATTAACATGTACAAAAATGAACCAAGCCTCGCCTCGTGCTCTCTCCGCCGTAAAACGATCTGAGATCCCATATAGAGCCAATTCTGTCATCTTCTTCTCATTCAATCGCCAATTGAACAATTATGTTATAAATTAAGTCCTTTTCCTAATTAATAACCAATATTCTTTGACTCTATCATTATTATACATCTTTATTCGTATCAAAAATATCGTGACTTGCCAATCGCAGGTAGATAATGGTAAAAGGAAGTCGACGGAATATTCACTAAATGGTTGCCGATTTTAAAACAATTGAAGGGATATTCACTAAATCGTTTATGGTCGAGGGGATATGTACAAATTTATAAGAATATACATGCATAACCCTATGTACAAACTAGCTTATATGGCGAGTTATGCATAACCCTATGTACCTGCGATTGCCAAGTCACGATATTTTTGATACGAACAAAGATGTATAATAATGATAGAGTCAAAGAATATTGGTTATTAATTAAGAAAAGGACTTAATTTATAAGATAATTGTTCAATTGGCGATTGAATGAGAAGAAGATGACAGACTTGGCTCTATATGGGTTTTCAGAACGTTTTACGGCGGAGAGGGTACGAGGCGAGGCTTGGCCCATTTTTGTACATGTTAAAGTTTTTGATAGGATTGGTCTTATAATTAGTAGAGAGTTGATTTTTCCTTTTCCCCTTCCGTTAATGTATTATACAAAAACCAAGTTAGCTCTACACTTATAAAAAAGCATTTATTCACTTACAACTTAAAAGGCAACGAAATTAAAAATTTCTTGTTAATTATTAATTATAAAATAGCAATTTTTCCAAATAATGTTCTAATGTTCTACTACGAAACCTTTGTTGGGTCCAGACGTCCAGTAATGTACGTTACAATACTATCCATGTCAAGATGTAGCCTCATCAGAAAAGAGTACTTTTCTGAAAAATAATCTAATTCACCCATGGTGAGAAAAAGGTCTTGCCATCATAGATAATCCTCGTCCTTTAAGGCTTGATGTAAGAGGATAGGGCTGATAATGATGCCCTTGTATACTGCCATGAACACTAGACTAGCTTGATTCAATTAATTGTCCGACCGCTCTACTACTAGCATGGGGATTGGCTTCAAAACGTTCTAGGATAGCTAATTCTATATACATTTGATTCTCTCAAAGGTATTCATTCGATTTTCTCGACGTATACATTCGTTTTTCTCGACGTATACATTCGTTTTTCTCGACGTATACATTCGATTTTCTCGAGGTATACATTCGATTTTCTCGACGTATACATTCGATTTTCTCGACGTATACATTCGATTTTCTCGAGGTATGCATTCGTTTTTCTCGAGGTATACATTCGATTTTCTCGAGGTATACATTCGATTTTCTCGACGTATACATTCGATTTTCTCGACGTATACATTCGTTTTTCTCGAGGTATGCATTCGTTTTTCTCGAGGTATACATTCGATTTTCTCGACGTATACATTCGATTTTCTCGACGTATACATTCGTTTTTCTCGAGGTATGCATTCGTTTTTCTCGAGGTATACATTCGATTTTCTCGATGGTTACATTCGATTTTCTCGATGGTTACATTCGTTTTTGTCGAGGTATTCATTCGTTTTTGTCGAGGTATACATTAGTTTTTCTCGAGGTATACATTCGTTTTTCTCGAGGTATACATTAGTTTTTCTCGAGGTATACATTCGTTTTTCTCGAGGTATACATTCGTTTTTCTCGAGGTATACATTCGTTTTTCTCGAGGTATACATTCGTTTTACTCGAGATATACATTCGTTTTTCTCGAGGTATACATTCGTTTTTCTCGAGGTATACATTCGTTTTTCTCGAGGTATACATTCATTTTTCTCGAGGTATACATTCATTTTTCTCGAGGTATACATTCGTTTTTCTCGAGGTATACATTCGTTTTTCTCGAGGTATACATTGGTTTTTCTCGAAGTATACAGTCGATTTTCTCGAGGTATACATTCGTTTTTCTCGAGGTATACATTCGTTTTTCTCGAGGTATACATTCGTTTTTCTCGAGGTATACATTCGTTTTTCTCGAGGTATACATTCGTTTTTCTCGAGGTATGCATTCGATTTTCTCGACGGATACATTCGTTTTTCTCGAGGTATACATTCGATTTCACGACGTATAGCCCTTACAAAAATCTTCTTAAGAGTTCTAAAGGAATTTCTTTGGAACCCTACGGAGCACTTGGGATCATTTTCTAAAGAAAATTTTTCCAAAGACTTCGTTGGAATTTCCTAAAGAATTCTTGAGATAAATTTCCAAAGATTGTCTTGGGATTATTTTCTGAAGACATTCTTTAGGAATTCTAGAGATAAATTTCCTGAGAATGTCTTGGGATTATTTCCCAAAGAAATTTTTTAGGAATTCGAAAGGTAAATTTCCAAAGAATGTATAAGGTTTATTTTCTAAAGAAATTCTTAAGGAATTCTCGAGATAAATTTCCTAAGAATGTCTTGGGATTATTATCCAAAGAAATTCTTTAGGAATTATAGAGATAAATTTCTTAAGAATGTCTTGCGATTATTTTCTAAAGAAATTCTTTAGGAATTCTAGAGATGAATTTCCAAAGAAGGTCTAGGGATTATTTTCTAAAGAAATTCTTTAGGAATTCTAGAGCTAAATTTCCAAAGAATGGCTTGGGGCTGTTTTCAAAAGAAATTCTTTAGGAATTCTACAGCGAAATTTCCAAAGAATGGCTTGGGGTTGTTTTCCAAAGAAATTCGTTGGGAATTATTGAGATAAATGTCCAAAAAAGCTCTAGGGTTTATTTTCCAAAGAAATTCGATAAGAATTCTAGAGATAAATTTCCAAAGAAAATCTAGGGTTTATTTTCCAAAGAAATTTGTTTGGAATTCAAGAGATATATTTCCAAAGAAGGTCTAGGGTTTATTTCACAATGAAATTAGTTTTTAGAAGAATTTTAGAGATAAATTTCAAAGGGCCAGATATATTGCAATTATGCTTTACATATAGTTATCTCAAAAAATTTTTACCCAAATTGTTTAGCTAAAGTTTTTCTAGATAGACATAAACTTGATGGTTAAAAAATTTAAAAACGTTTCACGAAGGCTTGTCCCGTAGCTAAGGCTCAGCAAGCGTTGAAATGGAATGTTATATTTACCTATTTTTTTTTTATTTTTTTTTTTTTTTTGCCTTTAATAATCCGTGAGGTCTTTATGTCAAGGATAAAATAGATTAAAAGTAAAATAAGAGTAATTAAAATAGTTATGTTTAGATTTACAGGGAATCTAAGCTGGCAGTCGGAATTGTTGATTAATTCTCTTATGGCATGTTGTATCTTTATTTCGAGCGTAATTAGAGTCCAAAATGAATATTTTTTAAAAAATATTGTAGAGAAAAATTGGTTAAACGCGTCTCTGATACTCGAAAAACTCTCAATGAATATACATTATTAAATTTAACAACAACGTCTGTATCTACTGCTTGGCAATTAAAGCCTCCAAAACCCATTTAATACCCCATACAATTGCACAAGGTTAAAACTTTCTGCCGTTTACAGATGTTTTAGAGTCGATTAAATGTCTGACTTTATAAGCAATTTCACACTGCATGCGAGAACTTCCCTCGCTATAAGGGGTGTAGTTCAGCATATAAGAACTGCACTCCCAGTATTGGGATATGGTTCTGCATGTGAGAACTATCCTCGTTTCTAGTGGCCAAATTAAAGTACCCCATAACCTTTTCTATATGTTCCCCAAGAAAATTCCATAGATATTTCCCAAGTAAATTGCAAAGATATTTCCAAAGACATTTCCCAAGAAAATTCCAAAAACATTTCCCAAGTAAATTCCAAAGATGTATCTCAAGAAAATTGCAATGATATTTCCAAAGACATTTCCCAAGAAAATTCCAAAGACATTTCCCAAGTAAATTCCAAAGACATTTCCCAAGTAAATTCCAAAGATATATCCCAAGAAAATTCCAAAGATATTTCCCAAGAAAATTCCAAAGACATTTCCCAAGTAAATTCCAAAGATGTATCTCAAGAAAATTGCAAAGATATTTCCAAAGACATTTCCCAAGTAAATTCCAAAGACATTTCCCAAGTAAATTCCAAAGATATATCCCAAGAAAATTCCAAAGATATTTCCCAAGAAAATTCCAAAGATATTTCCCAAGAAAATTCCAAAGATATTTCCCAAGAAAATTCCAAAGATATTTCCCAAGAAAATTCCAAAAATATTTCCCAAGAAAAATCCAAAGATATTTCCAAAGAAAAAGGGGCCAATATTCCCCAATTTCCTAATGAACGCCTTAAGGATTTCCAAAGAAATTTCCCAAGGAATTTTCTTAAGAGTTCTTAAGAAGATTTTTGTAAGGGAACATTCGATTTCTCGACGTATTTATTCGGTTTCTCGACGTATACATTCGATTTCTCGACGTATACATTCGATTTCTCGACGTATACATTCTATTTTCTCGACGTATACATTCTATTTTCTCGACGTATACATTCTATTTTCTCGACGTATACATTCTATTTTCTCGACGTATACATTCGATTTCTCGACGTATACATTCGATTTCTCGACGTATACATTCGATTTCTCGACGTATACATTCGATTTCTCGAAGTATACATTCGATGAGATCTCGAATTTTGTCCGGTTTGGCGTGCCATAGGAAAGAACCTATTTTTATAAAATGAAAAGCTCGGGAGAAACGCTCCATTCATCACAAGTTCAAAACTTCAGTCGAACAAACACAAATAGCAGAACGAATTATAGCGCTAGTGAATCCTACTAAAAGGATAATAAACCCTCGTACACTTCATCAGCAGCTTTGATAACGGGAATGACCACTCAAAATAGCGGATTTTGCTTATTTTGTCAGCGATATAATCATAAGTCGGAAGCATGCAAAAGCATAACGAAAGTCGAAGAAAGAAAAAAACCTTTTAAAGAAATTAGGAAGATGTTACATTTGTATTGTAGCGGGTCATTTAGCAAAAAATTGCGAATCTCAGATCAAATGTAAACAATGTAATGGAAGACACCACCATGGATTTATAATAGAAGCTTACGCTTCCTGGATATTCCACTGTAGCCTTCAGTAAGGCATTTTGATTTTAAACACATTTATGTCATAAAAATTCGTGCGCGTGGGGACTGGGGGGCTGATGACGTAGAAATTGAGGCAAACTTTTTTTCTCTCGGCGCGCGTGCACGCGCGCTTTTCTAAAAATTGTTTCGCACGCGCTATTAAAAGTTAAAACTCAAGCGCGTGAAAACCTTCCACCCCCCCTCTGAATTTGCCTCAAATTCTACGTCACAAACGCGCCTGCCAGGCTGGTACTAGCTCGCGCCAGTTCAGATGAGGAATAAATGTTGTGCGCGTTTTAAGGTGAGTGGAATATCCAGGAAGCGTAAGCTTCTATTATAAATCCATGACACCACGCAGCTGTGTGTGCACAAGGGGAAAAACGAGAAAGCAAAAAGGGAGTTGAAGAGAATAAGGTAGAAGAAACGTCTCCAAAGGAAATAAGTAGTAACTCCGTAGTTCCTACAGATAAGAAAGAAAGTGCTGTTTTACTTCAAACAGCTCGCGCTCAGCTTAAAGGGTACAGAGACAGGGCAGAAGAAGTTAGAGTTTTGATTGATAGCGCTAGTCAAACGTCATTCATCAGAGAGGATATTTCGAGAAACTTAAAATTACCTTTAATAGAAGAAGTTACATTGAAATTGCACGTTTTTGGGGCAAAAGAACCGACGATTGTCACTAGAAGAAATGTAAAAATCACTTTGAAAAGTTTAATTGATGATCGAGAATTGGAAATGGAAGTTATAGAAACCCCAAACATCAATACCGCAAAATTTGAATCTCCAGGAGAAAATTGCCGCAAAGAGTTGAATGAATTGGGATTAGTATTAGCAGATAGAGGGTTAGAAGAAGAAAATTATAACGAAGAAATTCAAGTACTGATTGGATCGGATTTATATTGGCAAGTCATTACTGGGAAAATCCAGAGATTAAATTCCAAATTAGTTGCACTTGAAAGTATATTCGGTTGGATAATTCAAGGACCTGTAGAATTACCAAGCCTTGGCACATGCGTTTCCTTGATTGGGAGTTCTCCTATAACTATGAATTACGAAGAAAATGTCAGTAATGATGGACAATTAACAAGCCAATTAAAAGAATTTTGGGAATTAGAATCACTTGGCATTTCGGATAAAGATCCAATGGAAAAATCTGAATTAAGGAAATTATCATTAAAAGAATTTGGAGAAAACATTAGTTACGACAAAGAAAGATACACCGTGAAGCTTCCATGGAAAAAGAACAAAGAAGAATTATCCAATAATTACCATACGGCTTTAAGAAGATTAATATATCTAACCCACAAATTTGAAGAAAATGAAGCATTTTATCAAGAATATAGCAAAGTTATAAAAGGATACCTTGAGGAAGGAATTATAGAGAAAGTTCCAGCTGAAGAGTTGAATAGAAAAGAACAGGTATTTTACCTGCCCCATTCGGGGGTCGAGAAAAACGAAAGAGTAACGACAAAGCTACGCGTCGTAGTAGATGGATCATCAAAAGAAAAAGGAAAATTATCATTGAACGAATGCCTTAATACTGGAACGAATTTGAACCTAGATCTACTGGACATTTTAATAAAATTTCGGGCAAATAAAATAGCATTCGCTGCAGACGTAGAAAAAGCGTTTTTACAAATAAATATTCATCCTGACGACAGAAATGCCTTACGGTTTCTTTGGTTTGAAGAACCGAAAAGCCTTTAAGAACCTTTGAAAATAATAAAATTGAGATTTGCACGTTTAGCCTTCGGACTCAATTCAAGTCCACACATATTAGCAGCGACAATACGAACGCACATCAAAAAGTATCAAGAAACTTATACAGAAGCGTGTCAAATGATCTATGATGAAATGTACGTAGATGATCTGGAATCAGGCGCAGAGAGTGAACAAAAGGCGTTACAATTATGTTTAGAAGCAAAAGAAATACTGTCAACAGCTGGAATGAATTTAAGAAAATGGCACTCTAATTCGCAAATCTTAAAGAATGAATGGATCAAATTGGGTTGGATTGAAAATTTATCAGAAAATGAAAACCCTAATACTACGGTGCTAGGATTAGTATGGAATACAGAGTTAGACTTTCTTTCGTTTCAAACGGAAAAAGTATTAGTTAATCTTGAATCGACGAATCTTACGAAAAGAGGAATTCTTAAACTGTCAGCCAGAATTTATGATCCGTTAGGATTTATAAGTCCGTTTACGATCAAATTGAAATTGTTATTTCAAGAACTTTGGATTTTAGGCTTAGAATGGGATGAACCCTTAACGAAACAACTAGCGACTAGATTTAAATCTATCTGCGCGGATTTACCGTACATTCAAGAAATTACGATTCCTCGATATATCAATGAAGAAAAAAGAAAAGAAAATATTATAGAAACTCAGTTGCGCTGCTTTACAGACGCCAGCAAGAAGGCCTTTGGAGCGGTTATTTATGCCAGACACTTGACAGAAGAAGGCAACGTTTCCATATCCCTTTTATGTTCAAAAACGAAAGTAGCGCCAATAAAAGAGGTAAAATTACCCAAACTGGAACTCCTAGGAGCATTGATAGGAACGAGATTAGCGTTAAGAGTCAAAAATTTCTTCCCTGAAGCAACGTTAAACTTTTGGTGTGATAACACAGCCACCTTGAATTGGATAAAAGGAGACTCGCATAGGTGGGTTCCCTTTGTAGCCAATAGAGTAAAAGAAATTCAAGCATCAACTGAACCAGAAAACTGGAAATATTGTAAGGGTTTCGAAAATCCTGCAGATTGTTTAACTCGAGGGGAAACTTTAGAGAAACTTAAACAGAAAGAAACTTGGTGGAAAGGTCCCTACTGGCTTAGGACACCCAAAGAACAATGGCCATCCAACGAACTCTTAACGAATGACGAAAATACAGAAAAGATTGTAGAAGATTCACTCAGATCACAATTTAGAAAAACTATACAGAATTTAAGTGCCACAAAAGTAATTTTACAACCGGTACTTAAAATTGAAAATTTCGAAAATATTAATCGACTGATTCGAGTAACTGGATGGATTAAGAGATTTGCTTTCAATTGCAAAAATAGAAATAAATTGACAGGATCGTTATCTACCAAAGAACTAATTGAAAGCGAAAATTATTGGACAAAAGTAATACAAGAGCAAGAATTCAAAGAAGATATAGAAACATTACGAAGAAAAGAAAAACTGCCTAGAGAGTCAAAGATAGCAGATCTGAACCCATTTCTAGATGATCAAGAAATATTAAGAGTAGGAGGGAGATTACACAACAAGGAATTTACATATGAAGAGAAACATCCGATTATACTCCCTAACCCAAATTATTATACGAACTTACAAATAAGAAGGGCACATTTATTAACCTTACACTCGCGAGTAGCAGATACCCTTACTCAAGTGAGAGAACAATTTTGGATTAACAAAGGTCGTCAACTAACTAAGAAAATCATCAAGCATTGTTTAATTTGTAATAAATGGAAAGTTAAACCAAAAACAGAAGAAACAGCGCCTCTACCAAGAGATCGAGTTTTCAAGTCTCAAGCCTTTGAAATAACTGGCATAGACTTTGCAGGCCCAATATTCGTGAAAGAAAAACAAGCAAAAGTTAAATCTTATATTGCACTCTATACATGCGCCACTACCCGAGCAATCCACCTGGAAATAGTATCGAATTTGTCCACCGAGTGTTTTTTGCTTTCTCTGAGGAGATTTATTTCAAGAAGAGGCATCCCGTCAGTCATTTATACTGACAATGCACTAACATTTAAAAAAGCGGAAAAAGAATTGAATTCACTTTGGAAAAATTTAGATAAAGGGAAAGTAAAAGATTACTTGGGAGATAGAAGAATCAAGTGGAAATATATTGTGGAGAAAGCCCCTTGGTACGGAGGGTGGTGGGAGCGCTTAGTGGGCTTAGTCAAAGTCATTCTTCGAAAAATATTGGGAAATTCCTTCTTGACCTTTGAAGAACTTTTAACAGTTATTACCGAAGTGGAAGCGGTCTTAAATTCGCGGCCGTTAACTTACGTCAATGATGATGTAGGGGAACTCTACCCCCTTACACCCGCGCACTTTTTAGTAGGAAATCGACTAACAACCCTACCGTCTCGACAATTTAAATCGAATCAGAATAAAACTACGAAAGGAGAAGACTTGAGAAGAAGATACAAATATAGAGAATGTTTAATTGACAAATTTTGGAACAAGTGGAAGAAAGAATATTTGTTGCATTTATCATCCGCGCATAAAGTAAAAGGCAACCAAGTTGACAACGAATTAAAAGAAGGCGATGTAGTTTTAGTTAAGGACGAAAATCAACCGAGACAACTATGGCGAATTGCGCGTATAAAAGAAACGTTTCGCGGACGCGATGGAAAAATGAGATCATGTGTAGTGAAATTACCACACGGTTCTACCATACGTAGACCACTTGAAATATAAGTTGAAATATAAGTTTAATTATAAGTTTAATAGAATGAGCAAGCAACGCTAGCTCTTTGGCGGGGGAGGATGTTGGAACTCCTAAAGTTCCAAAAAGGAATTTTTTTATTATCTTTATATTTTCGTTAAATGTTTACTTTTTAATAAAATTTACTTACTTTCATAACACCTTTAAAACTAGTACTTTAACAACCCTTTAAAAATTGTACCTTAGAAAATAAAATTGTCAAACTTGATTTATAATGCTCTAAAATTTTACCAAGAAAAATATCTATAGAAAGAAAATTGTTGAAACCCATGACTAACCAAATTACCCCAAAATTTCTTGTAGAGGGAGAGGACCAAACTCTCCAAAATATTCAGAACGTAAAATTACTTGTATCGGAAAGGACGTTCTCGCGAAGCTCTGTATAAGGAGTTAATAATAGGAAAAGGAGTTTATAAAATTTTTGAAGTTTTAAAATATTTTGAATAAAACTGTTTGTTTAAATCATCCTGGTCTCATCTAATTATAAAACTGCGTACGTTGTCCGGAAATTGCGAACATGTTAGCTCCGATTTCACAACTGAACGCGGTGACAGACACACACACTATACGACAGTGCAATACCTCTGCATGACGTCATCGTCACTCGTTTAAAAAACTAGTGAAATTAGATTGTGAAACTACTTTAAAGGGACTCCAAAGAAGGTACGGGGTGCTGATAGAGTTAGACTTATATTGTGGACTTTGTGCTTACACATGTCATAAACTTTCGTCCGGACATTTAGTATTAGTAAAATGTTACCGAAATCTTTGGCTCTTTTCACTCTCTCTTTATAAAGACTTACTTAGCCAGTGATGACAATATTGAAACTTTTCGGGCAACCATTATAAATGTTGACGGCATATCAACCCCAAAGGCCATGATGACCTTCTATAGGATGTAGCGAAACAATATTCTATAAGTTGAAGCAGGAATGTATGGAGGGGCTGGAATGGCGAAGGAGGCTCTCGTTGTACCCTTGATGGTGGAAACATAAGGCGGATCCTTTTTTTTTGAAGTGTAGCTCCTCCCCCTACGTCTGTTTAGCTGTCTACCGAACCTAGGGTAGAGGGTGGAGAATTATAGCAAACAAGTTTTTTTGCCAGCCAATGAATGAATGAAAATAATTTACGTGGTAAATACGATTTTTACGTCAGGTTATGACGTCACTAGCGTAAATTAAGCCACGCCAGTTCTTTCCAAGATCATTTCACACCGATTAGGATTTGACCTTAGCCATTCCAACCCCTACATACATTCCTGATATATTTAAACCGAAAATAATAAATTTCCCGGGGAAACATCTGAAAAGGTCAATACCAATGCTGGCGTTGGTTACCGATTCAGAGGCTTTCCCCAAAACCCTTTAAAACCCGGCTTCTTCGTGGCCACAAGAAGCCCCGGCCATCTAGTTCACCCTAGTTTTCTCTCTGGGAAAATAGCGTTCTCCTCGCATCATCCCTTTCAGATTATTTACCCCTCGCTTATTGAGAGTTGCCAGGTATTTTTATTTTTCGACGTCTTTATTATTTTTAAAAGTTTTGTATATAACATATAGTTGTAGTATAGTATGTGTAAATAGATTTTAAGTACGCGCGCGGACTGGGGTTCACCCCACGGTAATTCACCGAAAACGCGAACGGCCCGAGAACGGGGATACCCCGCCAACGCTAAGCTACCAAGCCGTCGAAACGACGTTCGAGGGTGAAAACCCCGAACTCTACCTAAGAGCGCCACGCCGTGTCATTCTTCGTGACACGAGAGGAAAACCTACCGCCTGCCGGCTATAAAAGCTCGACCATGGCTTCATGAAAACAAGACTCGTATCGTGACCTTCCTGAGGAAGCGCCCGACCAGAATCGCCAGCTGAAGTTCGAGCTACTGGAGATGCTGCCCTTTGGAGTTCCCGAGAATCCATGAGGCCCTAACCAGCATTAATTGTTAAGTTCGGGCGCGCTATTTTATGGTTAAAACTTAAATAAACCGTCGGAAATCTCGACGCTCGCGCGTAGCGAGTCGCGCCTTCCGTTGTTTTTGCGGACGCGTCATGGACAATTAAAAACTCTTCGTTCGTGTTCATCAACTTCGGTGCACCCCACCTCGAACTGTGGCAAAACCGTAACGTCACCAAATGCATGCTTTTATTTATCTATTTACGAAGTCGTATAGTGTGTCTCGCCTAACGAGATACATTTAATATATCTCCCTTAATGAGAAATAAGAGAATGGGTCATGACCATTTTATTTTTGTAAATATTATTATTGCGTATGTTTTATTTTATTAGTATTTTCTTTATCGCGTGCATGCTTATTATTTTAGTTTATTGATTCTCCATTTGTTAGTGATTTTGTTAAGATTAAACATTATGACCTTGGTAGCTCTCATTGTCGTTCAATTATTCCCTCTATAAAAATCCCCTAGACATACTGACCATTAGTATTTTAATTCTTATACGCTACCCCGCTAGAGAAGGTAGGGGTAACGAGCTCGGACCACGTATTTATGTTTATTCCTCTTTGTAGTGTGGTTTCACCCTTAACCATTTTAATCGTGATCTTAGCAATATGCTAAGCGAATATTTTATCGTCGCACAACTTTGCTACACTG
>JAEQBA010000046.1:0-11319 GCA_019434445.1 Phalangium opilio | reverse complement strand
TGAATAGGGGTTTGAAATGGGCAAATAGTGGCTAGAAATGTGGTAAATAATGACTTGATATGTGGTAAATAGGGGTTTGCAATGGTGTAAATAGAGGCTTGAATAAATGTAAATAGAGGCTTGAATTGTTGTAAATAGAGGCTTGAAATGAAGTAAATAAGGACTTGAAATAGAGTAAATAAGGACTTAAAATGAGGTAAATATGGTTTTGCAATTGTGTAAACCGGGCTTGAAATGGGGTATATATAGACTTGAAATAGTGTAAACATATTGAAATGGAGTAAAAAATTACTTGAAATGAGGTAATTAGGGGGGAATTTAACCGTCTTTTTGAGCAGCGTATCGGTTAACGACTGGCTTACAGCCTTAACGCATCTTGAAACTGTAGACTGGCTCACTCGAAGCAGTAATTCCTGAACTACAGCTCGTTGGTACGAACCAACCGGAAAAATCTTAATGCAATAAGCACCTACAGGATTTCCAACATTTTTAAATCGATGTTTATTGACCTTACACTTCAATAAAAGTAGAAAGCAAATCCTTACTTTATTATCGATTGAAATAATGCTGGGCCTTGGTCCCGTTAGACTGTCTCGCAGAGCCTCAATTAAATATATGGCTAGTGGTATAGTTAACCGAAATAACATTCGAAAAGATTTTCCGGCAGTTCGAACGCTTGAGTATCATCTCTAAAAACTCTTTCCCTATTTAAATTTCTTCTTTCCTCAATTTCAGCAGTCCGCAACGAATGGACAAACAACACGGATGTGTTGAATTTACTTGTATAAATTGTAACTCTACACAACTTTCTATTTAGTAGAACCAAAGTGGATGAGAGGAAAAGTATGAAAATGGCCAAAAGTCGCGAGTCATCAGAGTTTCGCCGTAGTTGACCGTTTTATTGGCGTAGCTATACTGGGCCTGTTCACTCCCTTAAAATAGGTCTTGTGTTAAATCGCGGTTACGCGGTTACCGTCGTCTGCTATTGTGTATGCTAGAACTTCCTCGATTTGTGTTTGTAGTCAGGACAGAGTAGCTGGTAATGTTATGAAATGTATTTGAAGGTATAATATGGATTTAAGTAAGGTTATCGAAGCAATAGAAGAGCACATAAAACTAGATACGCTTAAAACAAATCTCGGTAATTTAGCTATAGCGCGAGCAGCTTGCCTCGTGATGCGCGTGATCGAGTGGGCTATGGTTAAACCAAGGAGCATAAATTTCTGAACTACTTTCAGTAGCGAGTTTGCAAGTCCATCAGTCACTAGTAAACTAAATAGTTATTGGCGGTTTTTAACACAGACTCTATGGCCATTGTCATACTTTCCCTCTCATCCACATTTGGTAGAACGTACTGTGTTTTATTTTTAGTACAGAGGAAAAGCAAAAATAATATAGATTCTTAAGAGTGGTGTTCGTACGTTCTCTTCCTTAGAGAGAGAGCGAGTTAACAAAAAAAAACAGGTAAACCACATGACTTTGGTAAAACCTATCGATTGATTTTGTTGTCGATTTAGTATCGCCATCTATACGTAGAAAATTATCAACACATACAATTCTAACTTCAACAGGATGAAGCCATTTTGAATTTTGGCGAGAAAAAAAGGGGAAAAGTTTTTATAACGCTCGCGATAAAGCAATAACGCTAACAATCGGATGGCGATACAATATCCCCGACATTTGGCGTTATGATAACGCGTGATATCGTAACGCTGACACGTGAATCGCATTTTTAAAAATTTAACGCAAAGTGATATCATAACGCAAGTTTTCTTTCTTGCGTTAAAGTCTTAACGCATGCCTGCTGAATCGCACCCCTTGAATGTATCATTTGCACACCTTTTAAAGAATACACCACTTGGACATTCTGTTGTGCGCATGCCCGATGCCCCGCGCTCGAAGCGCCTCAAGGGGAAAGACTGGAAACTGCTCTTTGTTACCCCTACTAGCAAAAGCGCAACCCCACGCGGTTTTTTTCCCTGCCCATCTTAAAAAGTACTAGTTCGCAGTAGCCCGCTGTGGCGCCCTAGGTAATGTCAAAGTGGTGTATTATGTTTTATAAACCCATTTCTACAACATTGGTTTAAGCTAATGGTGTTTTTAAAATATCGAACTATTTTCGTACTATTTCAGCACCTTGTCAAGGTTTACAAATAGTGCACATTGTTATAACACCATTTTGCCACTATTTAGATACCACAATTTTTACAGTGTGGGCTATGCTTAAACTCTAGCTGTTTATTCCCCAATAATATTAGCGAGGATGAATCGGATCCCCATTTCGATTGAAATGGTCGCTCCACCGGTTCTTTCCCACATTTTTACCTCTCCGAGTGACGTATGTCACGGAGAGGCTCTAATTTTGACGTTTCTGTGTGCGTGTCTTTGTGGGAGTGTGTCTGTCTGTCTGTTGTTACACCCCAGGGGAGCGCGTTCGCAGTTGCCAAATCGGAGCAAATGTGTTTTCAACTTCCGGACCGTATTTGCAGTTCCCGGAAAATTTGGAAAATTGTATTCCACTTACAATGGCTATTACTTCAATGTCTGTCTATCACCACCATCCTCTGGTCATTTGTCCGTTCCACACGGACACCAGTCTGTATTTACTAGCTTCTAAACACCACCATCCTCTGGTCATTTGTCCATCCCACACGGACACCAGTCTGTATTTACTAGCTTCTAAACACCACCATCATATGGTCTTTTGTCCTTCTCACACCAAGAATGATAGGGGTGGATACGAATTCTGAGAGAAATACGCGCCGTAACCTCGGAAACGATTGGGCCTGGTGGGACGCTAAAAATGGGGGAGAAATACTCGGGACGAAAGGTAGGTGGCCTACCTCAGAACTAGACCCTATTTAGCGCCATCTTGTTGGCCTGATTTTGCATACATATGCCAAAGTTATTTTAAACTGTTTCGCTCACAAATAAAATTTGCAATTGAAACACTAAATTTTATATAGAGTTAATATTTAATAATTATTGTTTCGAAATTGTTGCTAAAATAATAGTGCACGTATATGACGCTGCAATAGGGAAACGCCGGTAGATATTTGAAGGCTCTAGACGCGTCTGCTAGAATTCTTTCTTCCGCTTTCAAAGGGGATTGAAAGAATTATAAGATCAAACATTTGATTAAATAATGTTTTTACTTTTTAATTTGGCGTAAAATGATCATTTTTATCCGCGAAAGAAGAAAAGATTTAATAATCAATGAAAGTTTTTCAAACATAGTAAAATCATGTTTGGTTTCATCACTATTCGTTAGAAGTTAAATTCCATTTTTTATAATCAAATGATTAATCTATTCAATCGTCCTTGCAATAGGAAGTAACAACTCTAGATGAAGCCCAGCTAGTTGAAATAAATCCCTACGGACGTTTCCATATTGCAGCGTCATCTACGTACACTATTATTTTTGCAACAATTTCGAAGCAATAATTATTAAATAATAACTCTATATAAAATTTAGTGTGTCAATTGCAAATTATATTTATGAGAAAAACAGTTAAAAATAACTTTGGTATATGTGTGCAAAATTAGGCCAACACGATGGCGCTAAATAGGGTCTAGTTCTGAAGTAGTCCACCCAAGGATGATAGGGGGTGGATACGAATTCTGAGAGAAATACGCGCCGTAACTTCGGACGCGATTGGGTCTGGTGGGAGGCTAAAAATGGGGGAGGAATACTCGGGACGAAAGGCAGGTGGGCTACCTCAGAACTAGACCCTATTTAGCGCCATCGTGTTGGCCTAATTGTACATGCATATTGCCAAAAATATTTTAAACCTTTTTCTCATAAATAAAATTTGCAATTGAAACATTAAATTTTATATAGAGTTAATATTTTATAATTATTGTTTCGAAATTGTTGCTAAAATAATAGTGCACATAGATGACGCTGCAATAGGGAAACGCCGGTAGGAATTTCTTTGAGCGCTAAACGCGTCTGAGTGGTTTGTTCCGCTTTTAAGGAGGATGGAAAGGATTATAAGATCAAATATTTCATAAAATAATGTTTTTAACTTCTAACTATTGTGTAAAATGATCATTTTTATGCGCGAAAGAAGACAAGGTTTAACAATCAATGTAAGTTTTTTCAAACATAGTAAAATCATGTTTGGTTGCATCACTATGCGATAGTAGTTAAATTCCATTTTCATCAAATGACTAATCTTTTCAATCGTCCTTGAAATAGGAAGTAACAACTTTAGGTGACGCCCAGCGCATTCAAATAAATCCCTACCGGCGTTTCCCTATTGCACCGTCATCTACGTACACAATTTTTTTTGGAACAATTTCGAAGAAATACTTATTTAATATTAAGCCTATATAAAATTTAGTGTATCAATTGCAAATTTTATTTATGAGGAAAAAGTTTAAAATAACTTTGGCATATGTATGCGAAATTAGGCCAACACGATGTCGCTAAATAGTTCTGAGGTAGCCCACCTGCCTTTCGTCCCGAGTATTCCTAACCCATTTTTAGCGTCCCACCAAACCCAATCGCGTCTGAAGTTACGGCGCGTATTTCTCTCAGAATTCGTATCCACCCCCTATCATCCTTGGCCCACCTGCCTTTCGTCCCGAGTATTCCTCCCCCATTTTTAGCGTCCCACCAGACCCAATCGTTTCCGAAGTTACGGCGCGTATTTCTCTCAGAATTCGTATCCACCCCCTATCATACTTGCTCACACGGACATCAGTCTGCACACACTGCCTTCTAATCACCACCATCCTCTGCTCTTTGTCCATCCCACATGGACCCCAGTCTGTACACACTGGCTTCTACACAGCACCATCTTCTGGTCTTTGTCCATCCCACATGGACACCAGTCTGTACGTACGCGGCAATCAGCTAGGGTTACGAGAAACGTCTAGCCTTCCAATGGCGGGGTCTTCCTCCAAAGGTTCACGCAATTGTGATATTCTTATCTACAGCTGCGATTCGAATCCTTTATATACTACCTATTTGAGTAAGGCGTATGCTTCATTTCAAACGTCGATATTAGTCAAGTCTCTCAAGAATGTTTAGTTGTTCTTTATCAAATCGATGTAACGCTCAATAAGGCGAATAACTAACGAAGAAAATATTTAATATTAATTATATTTATTTTAATATTTAAGATAATCTTGTTTCTCAACTCAAAATTAATACGGAAAGAGTTAAAAAGCCGTCTATGTTTTTGTCTGTGTGTGTCCGTCCGTTGTTACACTAGTGCGCCGCGTTAGCAGTTGGCCTTGTGTTGGTGTGTAAAAAATAATACAGAACATTCTCTTTTTCCATAATATAAAGTGAATATGTGGAAATATTTTCGTAATTACGGTGCCTTTAATAGTTTTGTAGCTTGAAAGCTCTGTTTCATTTTGATATTCCAAGGACATTTTTTACCTCTCCGAGTGACGTATGTCACGGAGAGGTTCTAATTTCGACGTGTCTGGGTGTGTCTGTCAGTTGTTATTGACTTACACCCCAGGGGACCGCGTTCGCAGTTTCCGAATCGAAGCAAATGTATTCGCTATTTCCGGACCGCATTCACAGTTTTCGGAAAATTCAAAACTTGAGGCTATCCACAATTCAACTAGTCACTATTATTTCATCTGACTAGTCAATTGTCCATTCCACATGAACACCAATCTGTATTCATTGGCTTCTAACACCACCATCTTCTGGTCGAACTACTTACTGGCTTCTAACACCACCATTGTCCATCCCACATGGACACCAGTCTGTACACACTGGCTTCTAAGCACCACCATCTTCTGGTCTTCGATTTTGTCCATCCCACATGGACACCAGTCTGTACACCTGGCTTCTACACCACCATCTTCTAGTCTTTGTTTTTGTCCATCCCACATGGACACCAGTCTGTACACCTGGCTTCTACACCACCATCTTCTGGTCTTTCTTTTTGTCCATCCCACATGGACACCAGTCTGCACACCTGGCTTCTACTCCATCATCATCCTTAAGGTTAAGACATACGCGGCGATCGGCGAGGGTTACGAGAAACGTCCGGCCTCCCAATGGTGGGGCTTCCACCAAAGGTTCACGCAATTGCGCTGTTCTTATCCATAACTGCGATTCGAAACCCTTATAAACTACCAATTTGAGTAAGGCGATGCAACCGGCGTATGCTTCATTTCAAACGCCAATATTAGTCAAGTCTCTCAAGAATGTTTAATTGTTCTTGATCAACACGATGTAACGTTCAATAAGGCGAACAACTAACGAAGAAAATATTAAATATTAATTATATTTATTTTAATATTTAAGATAAAGTTGTTTCTCAATTCAAAATTAATACGGAAAGAGTTAAAAAGCAGTCTATATTTTTGTCTGTGTGTGTCCGTCCGTTGTTACACTAGTGCACCGCGTTAGCAGTTCGCCTTGTGTTTTGTGGAAAGAAATCCTACAAAACCTTAATATTTGGTTTTCTCATAATGTAAAATTATTATTTGGAAATATTTTTCGTAATTTCGATGCCTTTCGTGGCTTTGTAGCTATAAAGCTCTGTTTCATTTTGATATCCCAAGAATATTTTTTATATTATTATTTGAAATGGATGTTTATATCTTACTTAAGCTATACTACATCTGTTTATAGCATAATCCTTTCTAAAGTGATTACAAGAAGAACGCTACTATGGTGGTCAAATGAACTTTTGTTTGTCAATAGGCCTAGTGAACCAAAAAGTAAACGCTTGGGTTTGGTTTTCGTTTCTGTAATGAAGAAACATTAACGGTTCAGAGTGAGCCGAAAGTTAAATACACTTATAAATAATTAGGCTTAGATTATATAATCATGGTAGAAATCTGGGCCGCGTTCAGCAGAGCTCAGCGCTCTTAGCAGTGTCCTACAGAACGGGATTTTGTTTTTGAATATTGACGTCACGGTGCTCAAGGCTGAGCCAGCGCGGTCTTGAAATAAAATAGTCGGGTTCTTGGATAACGTGACGTAAAACGCGTAGTTCTCAGGTTGGCGAAAAAAACATGGATGAATTAATACAAGTAGTGATAGCCACTCAGATATGCAGACATCCAAGATGGCCGCCACCCCAAGATGGCCGCCACTACCCAACTCAAACCAAACTTCCCAGACAAGTCCGGACTGACCCGAGCTCGGGCGTGTTATTTTTCAACCCTAGATCGATGAACTACCAACCCTAGATTGTGTTATTTTATGGAGAAATCTTACCTGATATTCCCTACCTTCCACCGTGCTATTGGTATTCCTGCCTTCCACCATGCTATGCCCCCGAACAAGTCTAAACCAACCCAGACTTGTGTTATTTTGCCAGATTTCTGTTTGAATTTCCCACCATAGAACCTTTAAATATGTCTGAGAAACAAAGACAAATATACAAATAAAGATTTTATTGTTCTTATCTCTAGTGTAAAAAAACATCTTGTTCAAAGTGACATTTTGATTTTCAAAACTTGATATTTTAGTCGAAATCTTAACTGAAAGCCGCTCTTTAAATCGTAATTAGCGCCACTAGCTTTCTTCATGCATTCTGATGACTGACGTCAAGTGGCTTAAGATAAACGATGCCGGATGAATTTGATGAAAGACAGGCAGGGTAATCGAGGATTGTTAGAAGACAACCTTTTAAGTGAAGCCCTCCATCGGTTCTCGAAGATCTTTAGCGTTTCGACGTGGCTTGGTTGTTTTTTGCCGCTTCTTGGGTCCAAAATGTATCCAGCGTTGAAGAGAGCCACGTTGATGTCGTGAAATTGTTAAGTTTGAGAAGGACATCGAAGTCAGGATTCCAGTTAGAGCCGTACTGAAGAGAACGTGCTCCAGTTGGTGCAGGGTACGCAGAACCTTATGCGGTGGCAGGGCTTGTCGGGTTGTACGGGCCATGTCCTATAAAATTCTTCCTTGACCCTTTACCTCCCGAAGGAAGTTACATCCGAGCCACTGCGCGGCTTGGTCTTCCGGCCCAGGTCTGGTTGTTTGACCCACAACCATCAAGCTTTCTTTGTGCTTTCGGATGGCAGAAGCGACTTCACACAAATTTTACGCGACTTTTAAGAGACCAACTCCAAAATTTTCTATGATGGAAAACGCGTCATATTAAGTCCTGGCGCCAACAACCAGACGAGCAACAAATAATTAAACTCGGCAGGTCTGGTTGATGGCGCCAGAACTTCCTTCATTGCGGTAGTCAGTTGTGTGGATGCATATGACACCGCAATGAAGGTCGATTCATGAACCTCCTCAACATGATTCGACCTGGTTTTTTTGTTCTATTTCCTGCATTGGGTCCCAAACCATGGCCGACGTTGAGTGGTGGGCCGCAAAAATGCGACTTCACGCAAATTTCCGCAACTTTTGTGCATGTAACCAGTAAAGATTACAAAACAAGTTACGGAAATCGAGGCACATGAATCGAATTTGGTCTCTTTTCAGGCTATTCCTGAAAAGAGACGGATGGAAAAATCGAATTTGGTCTCTTTTCACACAGCAAAAGCTGTGTGAATCCACGATCGGCGGGTAAAGTCATCTTAGTAGAGATGGTACTGAAGACGGTTAAACAGGAGAGCGTAGTCAGGTAACTGGTAACTCTCTCTTTAAAACACGACTCTTATATACTAGAATATCACGTGATGGTACTGAAGACGGTTAAACAGGAGAGCGTAGCCAGGTAACTGGTAACTCTCTCTTTAAAACACGACTCTTATATACTAGAATATCACGTAGATGTTTCAAGGATGACGACTTAAAACTTTCCTTGTTTTGAGGAAAATATTTTATTGGAAGCGGTTAGGGTTTAATTAACTATGCACGTAGATGCTGCAAGGATAACGACTTAAAACTTTCCTTGTTTTGAGGAAAATATTTTATTGGAAGCGGTTAGGGTTTAATTAACTATGCACGTAGATGCTGCAAGGATAACGACTTAAAACTTTCCTTGTTTTGAGGAAAATATTTTATTGGAAGCGGTTAGGGTTTAATTAACTATGCACGTAGATGCTGCAAGGATAACGACTTAAAACTTTCCTTGTTTGAGGAAAATATTTTATTGGAAGTGGTTAGGGTTTAATTAACTATGCACGTAGATGTTTCAAGGGTAACGACTTTAAAAGTTTAAGAATTTTTAAAGTTTTTGATGAAGATAAACGGCCTGTTGTTTAAGATCGTCCATAGCTCAGTGGATAAAGGCAGGGTCTACTAATGTAATACCCAAAAGGTGGCGAGTTCAAATCCCGGCCAGTTCACCGAGCTATGGACGATCTTTTTATGTATAAAATAAGGTTTGTTTAAGAAGTTGGGGTTAGTTGATAAACAGGCGTTAGTCATGAATGACGACTTCTTTTTAACTCTAGCGTCTAATACGTGTCTCGATATATATCCAAACAATACCCAATCAAGTTTTAAAAATTATTTGCATCAACCTTTGAACTTGACTAGTGATTATGAAGTTGGGTTGGCAGAAATCATATTTCCAAATCATTGGGTGAATATAAGCGAAGAGTTTAACAAGTTTGAAATTCAGGTTGTAAGTGACCCAAACCGTGACAACTATGCAGCTGTTAGAGAGCCTGTTGAATATCAAAAATAGAGATACCTGTCAATCGTTATACCAAGACCAAAGAGTACGAACTGCCCCAAAATTTTGTCGAGCTGTTAAATGATGATGTAGACAGTCATCCGTATTTAAAAGGCAAATTATCTTTTAAATTAGTGAATAAATATAAAGACGGGGCCCTGGGAAAACAGTTAGATACAAACTTTCCCGTTTACCTGCAAGTTTTAGGAGAGGAAAACATACGGTTCAAAATACCAGCTGATTCTCCCTTGACCACGCTATTTGAATTTAAAGAGAATAATTACGAAGATGTTCCATATATATCCAAATATCCTGTATCAAAGCATGCTAAAAATATAAGTTTAAATTACACTAATAATTACGTGGAAATCGAAATTGATAATGTTGGAGATAGTTTTAAAAAAAAATTTGATTACAAGTACATTCCCAAGGCCGCCATTATTAACGTAAAACAAACTACGAAGTTCCGCCAATAAGAAAAAAGCCTCAGCCGGAATATAGGCCTGTACCGCCATCTATACCTATTTTACCGCGAACTACGCCTTTTCTTCCGATACCTATTGCTACGACTGAACCCGTAGTATTTGTACAACCACAGCCATCCAAAATAACCCCTCCCCCACCACCACCCAAAATAACTATTCCAAAACAAACCTCTCCAAAGCCTTATTATCCAACATATTCAGGGCCTGACCCCTCTAAAACGCCAGCTTCAGGTAAACAGTTACCTCCAAATTCGACTAAACCGATACCTCCAAGTTCAAATAACCGATACCTCCAAGTTCGGATAAACTAATACCTCCGAGCTCAACTAATTCAGCCGCTACTACAACGATTAATTCAGCATCTACCACAACAACTAAACCAACATCTACTACAACAACAACAACTAGGCCAACCACGTCTACTTCAGATCCCTTAAAGATTCTGACTACAGACCCACCAAAGGCTGAATTACCGAAGCCAAAGCCGGAGCCAACGAAGTCCGAACTACCAAAACCAAAGGCTGAATTACCGAAGCCAAAGCCGGAGCCAACGAAGTCTGAACTACCAAAACCAAAGGCTGAATTACCGAAGCCAAAGCCGGAGCCAACGAAGTCTGAACTACCAAAACCAAAGGCTGAATTACCGAAGCCAAAGCCGGAGCCAACGAAGTCTGAACTACCAAAACCAAAGGCTGAATTACCGAAGCCAAAGCCGGAGCCAACGAATCCGAACTACCAAAACCAAGGCTGAATTACCGAAGCCAAAGCCGGAGCCAACGAAGTCTGAACTACCAAAACCAAAAGGCGAATTACCGAAGCCAAAGCCGGAGCCAACGAAGTCTGAACTACCAAAACCAAAGGCTGAATTCCGAAGCCAAAGCCGGAGCCAACGAAGTCTGAACTACCAAAACCCAAGGCGAATTACCGAGCCAAAGCCGGAGCCAACGAAGTCTGAACTACAAAACAAAGGCTGAATTACCGAAGCCAAAGCCGAGACAGATCCCCTGAAAACTCCGGATTCCCCCAAAATTCCAGCTCGGACCCATATAAGCCTGATCTATCAAAACAAGAGGCCCCGAAACCCTCTACCTTCGAACCACTGACGCCGACCCCCTCGCCAACAGAGGTTGAGGAAATAAATATTTCCAGACCCCTCAAAACCTGACTTACCGAACCCGACTTACCGAAACCCGACTTATCGAACCCAGACTTACCAAACCCCGACCTATCAAAACCTGATCTATCCAAGCCTGATCTCTCAAAATCTCCAGACT
>JAEQBA010000045.1:204212-218692 GCA_019434445.1 Phalangium opilio | reverse complement strand
ACCCACAAGTACCTACAAGCACCCACAAGTACCTAAAAGCACCCAGAAGTATCTACAAGCACCCACAAACACCCACAAGCACCCACAAGTACCTACAAGCACCCACAAACACCCACAAGTACCCACAAGCACCCACAAGTACCCACAAGCACCCTCAAGTACCCACAAGCACCCTCAAGTACCCACAAGCACCCTCAAGTACCACAAGAACCTAAAAACACCCACAAGAACCTACAAACACCCACAAGAACCTACAAACACCCACAAGAACCTACAAACACCCACAAGAACCTACAAACACTCACAAGTACCTACAAACACGCACAAGTACCTACAAACACGCACAAGTACCCACAAACACCCACAAGTACCTACAAACACGCACAAGTACCTACAAACACCCACAAGTACCTAAAAACACGCACAAGTACCTACAAACACGCACAAGTACCTACAAGCACCCACAAGTACCTACAAGCACCCACAAGTACCTACAAGCACCCACAAGCACCCACAAGTACCTACAAGCACCCACAAGTACCTACAAGCACCCACAAGTACCTACAAGCACCCACAAGTACCTACAAGCACCCACAAGTACCTACAAGCACCCACAAGTACCTACAAGCACCCTCAAGTACCTACAAACACCCTCAAGTACCTACAAACACCCTCAAGTACCTACAAACACCCACAAGTACCTACAAACACCCACAAGTACCTACAAACACCCACAAGTACCTGCAAACACCCACAAGTACCTACACAAACACAAACAAGTACCTACAAACACGCACAAGTACCTGCAAACACCCACAAGTACCTACAAACACCCTCAAGTACCCACAAGCACCCTCAAGTACCCACAAGTACCCTCAAGTACCCACTAGTACCTACAAACACCCACAAGTACCCTCAAGTACCCACAAGTACCCTCAAGTACCCACAAGTACCCACAAGTACCTACAAACACCCACAAGTACCTACAAACACGCACAAGTACCTACAAACACCCACAAGTACCTACAAACACCCACAAGTACCTACAAACACGCACAAGTACCTACAAACACGCACAAGTACCTACAAACACCCACAAGTACCTACAAACACCCACAAGTACCTACAAACACGCACAAGTACCTACAAACACGCACAAGTACCTACAAACACGCACAAGTACCTGCAAACACGCACAAGTACCTGCAAGTACCTACAAGCACCCACAAGTACCTACAAGCACCCACAAGTACCTACAAGCACCCACAAGTACCTACAAGCACCCACAAGTACCTACAAGCACCCACAAGTACCTACAAGCACCCACAAGCACCCACAAGTACCTACAAGCACCCACAAGTACCTACAAGCACCCACAAGTACCTACAAGCACCCACAAGTACCTACAAGCACCCACAAGTACCTACAAACACCCACAAGTACCTACAAGCACCCTCAAGTACCTACAAACACCCTCAAGTACCTACAAACACCCTCAAGTACCTACAAACACCCACAAGTACCTACAAACACCCACAAGTACCTACAAACACCCACAAGTACCTGCAAACACCCACAAGTACCTACACAAACACAAACAAGTACCTACAAACACGCACAAGTACCTGCAAACACCCACAAGTACCTACAAACACCCTCAAGTACCCACAAGCACCCTCAAGTACCCACAAGTACCCTCAAGTACCCACTAGTACCTACAAACACCCACAAGTACCCTCAAGTACCCACAAGTACCCTCAAGTACCCACAAGTACCTACAAACACCCACAAGTACCTACAAACACGCACAAGTACCTACAAACACCCACAAGTACCTACAAACACCCACAAGTACCTACAAACACCCACAAGTACCTACACAAACACAAACAAGTACCTACAAACACCCACAAGTACCTGCAAACACCCACAAGTACCTACAAACACGCACAAGTACCTACAAACACGCACAAGTACCTACAAACACGCACAAGTACCTGCAAACACGCACAAGTACCTACAAACACGCACAAGTACCTGCAAGCACCCACAAGTACTTACAAGCACCCACAAGTACTTACAAGCACCCACAAGTACCTACAAACACCCACAAGTACCTACAAACACGCACAAGTACCTACAAACACGCACAAGTACCTACAAACACGCACAAGCACCTACAAACACGCACAAGTACCTACAAACACCCACAAGTACCTGCAAGCACCCACAAGTACCTACAAGCACCCACAAGTACCTACAAGCACCCACAAGTACCTACAAGCACCCACAAGTACCTACAAGCACCCACAAACACCCACAAGCACCCACAAGTACCTACAAGCACCCACAAACACCCACAAGTACCCACAAGCACCCACAAGTACCCACAAGCACCCTCAAGTACCCACAAGCACCCTCAAGTACCAACAAGAACCTAAAAACACCCACAAGAACCTACAAACACCCACAAGAACCTACAAACACCCACCAGAACCTACAAACACCCACAAGAACCTACAAACACCCACAAGAACCTACAAACACCCACAAGAACCTACAAACACTCACAAGTACCTACAAACACGCACAAGTACCTACAAACACGCACAAGTACCCACAAACACCCACAAGTACCTACAAACACGCACAAGTACCTACAAACACCCACAAGTACCTACAAACACGCACAAGTACCTACAAACACGCACAAGTACCTGCAAACACGCACAAGTACCTGCAAACACGCACAAGTACCTACAAACACCCACAAGTACCTACAAGCACCCACAAGTACCTACAAGCACCCACAAGTACCTACAAGCACCCACAAGTACCTACAAGCACCCACAAGTACCTACAAGCACCCACAAGTACCTACAAACACCCACAAGTACCTACAAACACCCACAAGTACCTACAAACACCCACAAGCACCCACAAGCACCCACAAGTACCCACAAGCACCCTCAAGTACCTACAAGCACCCTCAAGTACCCACAAGTACCCTCAAGTACCCACAAGAACCTAAAAACACCCACAAGAACCTACAAACACCCACAAGAACCTACAAACACCCACAAGAACCTACAAACACCCACAAGAACCTACAAACACCCACAAAAACCTACAAACACCCACAAGAACCTACAAACACCCACAAGTACCTACAAACACGCACAAGTACCTACAAACACCCACAAGTACCTACAAACACGCACAAGTACCTACAAACACCCACAAGTACCTACAAACACGCACAAGTACCTTCAAACACCCACAAGTACCTACAAACACCCACAAGTACCTACAAACACGCACAAGTACCTACAAACACGCACAAGTACCTACAAACACGCACAAGTACCTGCAAACACGCACAAGTACCTACAAACACCCACAAGTACCTACAAACACCCACAAGTACCTACAAGCACCCACAAGTACCTACAAGCACCCACAAGTACCTACAAGCACCCACAAGTACCTACAAGCACCCACAAGTACCTACAAGCACCCACAAGTACCTACAAGCACCCACAAGTACCTACAAGCACCCACAAGTACCTACAAGCACCCACAAGTACCTACAAGCACCCACAAGTACCTACAAGCACCCACAAGTACCTACAAGCACCCACAAGTACCTACAAACACCCACAAGTCGGTAATCTGGCTAATGACCAGTCGTCGGTAATCTGGCTAATGACCAGTCGTCGGTAATCTGGCTAATGACCAGTCGTCGATAATCTGGCTAATGACCAGTCGTCGGTAATCTACCTTAATTACCAGTCGTCGGTAATCTACCTTAATTACCAGTCGTCGGTAATCTACCTTAATTACCAGTCGTCGGTAATCTACCTTAATTACCAGTCGTCGGTAATCTACCTTAATTACCAGTCGTCGGTAATCTACCTTAATTACCAGTCGTCGGTAATCTACCTTAATTACCAGTCGTCGGTAATCTACCTTAATTACCAGTCGTCGCAGCGGCCGCATCAACGTCACGACGGCAATATTAAAACCGTCTTATCACACTATCGATAGGCCATTCCAACCAAAAGGCAATAAGAAGAAACAATCGGATTATTATGAGGCAACTATACGTTAAAAAAGGCCAATATTGGTCACGCTGATATTTCCCAATAAAACAGTGTATAAATGCTAAAATATCGCAGATTGGGGCAATTTTTAAAATTTAAATTAAACATACTTAAAACTAATTTTTCTTAATAACAAGAAAAATGGTCCTAGATTATAGTGTAAAGTTTCATTTAAGATCGTTCCCAAAACTAACCAACGTATAGTTTTTCTAAATCACGCATAACCGATTTGTTTTTTTCCAAAAATTTCCCATGTTATTTCTATGGGAAAAATTCCTGTTTTTCATCAAAAGGTGTGATTAATTTTATGGAAATGAAAACCACCCTTAGCAACTTTATTTTTTATAAATTAGACTAATTAATGGATCTCTTTGAAATTTTAACCACATATTGAGGGCCCGAATTGTAGTTCTGTGGAATTTATTCAGAACAATTAATGCAATACAAAAAAAACTACATCCAAACAAAAAACCTTCCTTATACATTAAGAGCAGTATGAAGTCTTATCTAAGAGAGCTACCGCTCTCTCAGAATTAAAATGTGGCGGGTCGTATTTTGTTGTATATCTTGAGTGTCTAGTTATTAGTCTTGGAATGGGAAGATCTGTGCTCTTAGATTATTGTTACTATTATTTTTGGTGATCTTCGAGATGGAAAAAATTAAAAACCCATCTTTTACACCTCAGCAGAGTCAAGCTGCAAGCCTGCAACCCAATTACTATCCTCCTCAAACTTTAGCAGACGACGGGCCCCGCGGAGTCACTGGTAACGAGCCCACTCTGAAAAAATACTTATTTCCCGCCCTGCTTTTCCTGTTTGAAGCAGACAACATACCACTTAATATTTTCTAACCCTCACGGGATTGGCTGATTTGGCTCTATCCCTAATGAGGTTTTTATTGGCCGGTAGGTAAGTGTGCTAAAATCGAGACCCATTGCTAAGCCTAACAAATTTTAAAAAATTTAATTTTCATTGAAAAAATTGTTTGAAAAATCAGAAAAAATTTGAGGCTTCATATTTAATTGAAACGAACCAGGAAAAAATAAAACATGGCACTAAGATTTTCAGCTGAGAGTCTCCCTTTAAGGCTCAACAGATAAACTGAACATTGCACCAATTGCGGCCCATCTATTGTCTTTCATTTTTGGTCCTTGTAATCTTTGTGTCCGATATCATAAAGATATGGATGGTTCTGAACCTCTTCAATAAAACTTTCAGCATTCAACATCGGCATTCTCAGGGATTTGTACTAGTAACTGACTCAATTAGGGCCTAAATAAATAAAAACATTGCGGACCACGGACGTCCTTTTCCGAACACGCGTGGTCGAAAATGACGTCACGACTCAAGCTTATTGCTGATTGGCTCACGCAGAGCGTTAACGTTGAACGCGGCCGAACAAATAGAAAGCTAATATCGCCACACTCAACGTAATTTCGGTCCAACGTAACTATGTTTTTTTTTTCGGTTGTCGCTTGACGTCGGGCGAAAAGTCGTGATTTACGCCAAGAGAAAACTTTACTTAAAGAGTAACTAAGTTCCTAATTTGCTTTACAACAGATTTGTTACATATGTCAAATTCCCCGAAAAACCGCTTTAACCTATGCTGAGCACGAAGATTTTGCATTTTCACTTAGCAATGCGCACATCCAGTAAATCTGTCTGACATGGTGGTGTATTTATGATTTGGTGGTTGCGAGAATTTCAAAATTTTATTAAATGGACTTATTTCTAATTTCTAATTTCTAATTTATTTCTTATTAATAAATTGCATTTAAGAAGATTATGGTTATGGAAAATATTTAAAGCTTTAAAGTTTGATTCAGTTAAGAGAAATGTTTATTATTAATAACAAAGAATTAATAATAAAATAATTATAAATTACAATTGACAAGATGCGGATGATAGGAAATATTTAAATCTTAATAGCATGGCGTTGATATAATAACGCTTTACTTCGTTTCTCGCAAATCTCGCAGATTAAAGAGTACCAGTGAGAATAGGCGCCAAGTGGAACTAATTGCTTTTAGTTACGCCACAGTATTCCGTTACTCTTTATGTGTCTAAAATGTCTTACATAAATGTCATCCATCCAAATTTAATTTCACGTGAAAACGAAGGACTTAAAATTATCCAGTTTCACCAAAAGTATATAGATAGAAAACAAAAAGTACACTTCATTAATAATTCCCTGCCTTTGTCTGTAGACGGCATGCAAACTGAGAAGTAAACTACTCTCCACTCAACCGCCTACAGGAACTAACCAATCAGGGAAGAGCTTCTTGACGTCATAGGTTTATAGAAAGTAATATATGACGCTGGCGATCCAAACGTTACTTTTTGGAATTAGAGCTAGTATCTGCTACTTTATGAGCCTATTCACGGCTTGCTCCCTGAGCCACGGTCGGGAAGGTAATCAAACGCAAGGGGGGGTCGCCATTATTCTGGGTGAAGGGAAGGCTTCTCATATTACACGGTGCGAGCAAGTTTCCAAGAAGTGTACTTTTTGTTGTTATATCTATATACATTTGGTTTCACCTTACCTGCTCGTTTGACAATTGTAACTACGGTGTCACTACCAGCTGCACGTGACAAATTAGGGACAATTTCCCGCACTAATGTTAAACATCATAGAAAACGAAGTAGTGTTTATAAAATTTGGTTAATAGGAAATTATGTAACAAAAATTGGAATATAAGCTATGCAAAAATTACATGTAGACAACTTTTAATTTTATTCCATTTAAACGTGTAGATTTTTCTGTGACGTAATAGATTAAATTTCATCTTATCATGAAATGCGCAAAGAAGTAGTTGGATTTTCATTCGAAATTTACGTATAGATAATTATCATGCGATATTTAAAACTGAACGTTTTTAAATGTAAACCAAATTCGTCTCAGTTTTCATAATTTCTTATTTCAAAGTATGAAGCTTATTAAGCGAAGTGAAGGGCAGAAAAGGCGATTTGTTCATACTCAAGTGAGACTCTGCAATGTCACATTCTTGTCCAGAACGATGATGGTTTGTTTATTCTGAAGCGAGACTCTACCCTGTAGTCTAACGGTCTTGTAGAGAACTAGGCATTTGACTTGAATCGGAATTACAAAACTATATTTCAAAAGCATGGTTGTATACGAGATTATCAGACTCTCTTTTAGATTTCAAGTAAAAAATGTAAATAATGTTCATAGAAAAAACAAAAAAAAATGTATGCCAGGAAGTAGTTTTACGTCATTATTGGCCTACAAGTAGTCTAGTGACCCTGTTTCGAACCATCTATAAAATTATATTTTCACCAAACATCTTGGTCCTATTGAATTGTGGGCAATATGGATGCTTCTGTCGTAGGCAGAGCTTCACTTTATAGCATGCGAGATGAAGGAGCCAGCAGTAAAGTGATCCAAACAAAATTATCTATACTTTCTTGTTTTCTTCACTATGTCAAAAAACCTTTGATCCTAAAAAACGAAGTTCTGGCGACTCTTTGCCTAAAGATTCCCCAAGAGCAATTTTTCGAGTTCCTCTACATCCTTCTCGTCTCTCTTTTTGGTAATAACAGATTTGAACGTCAGATAGCCTTTTTATCTGAATTCGCTCGTTTTTAATGTTTTATATATATTACACGCACATATATAATTTCTGACCTCTTCGTCAAGCAATTTTTAATAAATTAGAAATGAAAAACCGCCGGAAACATTTCCATTGCTTTTAATAATGAGCAAGATGAAAGAAAAATTGTAATGACCCGTAGAATCTTTTTGGACAAATACTTGAAAAAAAGTAAAAGAGAAGTGAAGAAAAAATTTAATGACTAAACTACCAGATATTGAAATTTTCAGTTTTAAAGATATTGTTATTATTATTATTATGAAACATCAATTATTTGAAGAAGTTACTTATCTTTCATCAATATACCATTTGCTGAAAAAAAATTTTCATAAAATTTTCGAATTATTTTAGAAAGAGCACGACCCATAAAACCATCAATGGTCTAAAAATACTTTTACATATTAATTGAGAAAAATAAATATGTAGTTAAAAATGAAATGCGCAAAGGGCCACAGCAATGAATATGGCGGAAAATAAGCTTGGATTTGGAATAATTTCACACTGACATCCTGATATTATCATTGTTGTAAGAGAGCCATTGTTGAATGCGGACTCCAGGGAAATCCACGAAGTTCAGCTTTTCAGTTCAATGAAATTAGACTCAATAGACTCAATTACTCGTAAAGGTTCTAAAAAAAACCTCAGAAGTAATATAGACTGGCAAAGGGGGAGAGGCATTTTTTCTTCTGAGTGTAAATTAGAGATGAGTGCGGGTAACTTACCGTCGTAATATCCCATAACGCTATAAATTACCGATTCACAAGATAACCATGCAATGGATAGATTTAATTTTAGAAGTGGGAATGGAGAACAGAGTAATCTGGGCGCGCATCAAAGTCCCGGATCCCCTTCAACGGGACGGAGGGGTATGAAAGAAGAGGCGGGTCATAGCGACAGAGGTAAAAAGGAATTACGTATTTTTCGCCGTTCCCGTCAGCAACGTCATCAAAACGTAGTTTAAGAGAGCCAATAAGATAATTTAAACTTTTCGTTACTTGTCGGAGGGAGGGGCTCTACACTGGGCTAAGTAAATACTAACCGTTCTCCATTCCTACTTCTGAAATTAAATCTATCCCTGACCAAAAAGTTCCGCTAAATTACCGTTTTACAAGATAACCATCCTAGTCTTCCAGATACATTTCCGCTATATTAATTGTACGTTTTGTCTTTATTAAAATTAATACTTGTAATTTTGCTTTCAATATGGTAATTTCAAGTCTCAAGTAAAAAAAATCGGCATTTCCATTCTGGCGTTCTAGAAACGTAATCATTTAGTCCCAGATCTGATTTTGTGACTCATTCGATATCAAAAACGTGTTATTATAATGCATCCTGTCTCTAGGAAAACAATTCTGATGGTCTTGAGTTTTTATTGTGAATAATAAATAAATTAGATATGGACTCAAAACCAATGGACTTGGTGAAGTGGTAACGTTGAACTTGGAGGACAGGTAGTAATCTCCATACCTATAACGTAGCCTCTGGACCCCATCTGAGGTAACGAAGTCCTCCCAGCATCCTCTTCGTTTCGATAGGGTCGTACGGTACGGAAACGTCGAGCATTCCCGTTATGTTATACAAATAAAAAAATAAAATAGGGCTAGACGGCAGCACTTAACAATCCACTACCAAAGGTAGGGGCCTGCGCCACTTTCAATGGCCCACCATCATTTCAACTCCATCCTCTCTCTCTCGACCACGTTTTGTAGCCCTATCTAACGTCTTTGGATCCACACCGGATGTTCCGACTTAACCCTAGATCGTACAGACGATATTGCGGCCTCAAGGAGTACTATATCGGGCCCACACCACACCCCATCCCCTAGTGGGCCCGATACATTACTCCATGACCTGCTCTACTCATTTGCTTCTTTCGACATCAAGAAATCATAGAAGCGGCACGTGGATTTCTTTTGGTGCTGCGATGACAGTTTGATTTGTGTTACTAGCTTTCATCATTTCCATTTATTGACGTCACCATTGCCCAAGAGTCGCGATTTAACTTGAATAGCCGACCATATCTCGAACTTGAGCGTTTCCACAATGAAGCCAGAGAAGAGTAAGATTCTCTGTGTCACTTCTATTTTTTTCTGATGGCATGTAATGCCAACGTTCAATTCAGTAGCAGATAACTGACAAGGGTACTCTTATCATATTCGTTTCAATACGTGAATTAAATAGGATAAAATATCAGATCGATATCTGTAGCGATAACATCCAATCAAAAACCGGTTTAATCACATTATATCAATTTAATCTGATTGATGACTATTCGAGATAATGAATTTTGATAATCGTGATAACCAAGATTAAATAACATGTACTGAAATAATGATTACTTAGATTTGATAACAATTATAAGTCATGATAAATGAAGTTTGTATCAAAACTATGCCTGATAATGAACCTAGAATAACCATATCATACAAAATTAATTATGGTATAAGAAATTAACCATTAATTAATTGCCCATTTTCTAGTTCATCATTATAAATGCTTAGTTATTTTGATAAATTCACAGAGACTTTATTTTTTATTCAAATCTAGACCTTTTTCGTAAAAAATATTGTCTAATAAATAAAAATAAAACCACAAATTCACGTGATCATAGCGTTGTAGGCAATTTCGTATTTTAAAGATATTTTATAATTTTTTTTCCTATCCCCCATGTTGGGAACCGATCTTTCATAAAACGCCAGTAGAAAAATCCATTAAATTCTTAAAATAAACTGTAACAACATATAGTCGCGTAAATTAATTCTTAATTAAAGAAGAAAATGGAGGACAGATCAACGTTTGGGGAGCACGAGCTTAGCGTATTTGTTCGACTTATTAGTGATCTAGCTAAATCCAATTATGGTTTTAGTACCGAAGCTTTGGAAGTGTATGACTCTTTGAATGGTAATTATCAATTCTGTTCAATTATCTCATATTACTAACTAAATTTATCTAAACCCAATCTGTAATTTTTTAATCTGATAAGAATGATAACAGATATCTATAGTGATTGTAAAAACGGGGTAAATCTAAGACGAGGGGCTAATCACTATCAGATTCCCTGTACACTGATTACGCATTTGTGTAATAATTTTTAGCTCGGGCAAGAGTAGGGTACCTAAATATCACATGTACAGTCAAATGCACAGTGTGCACACCGTTTGCGCTGGGTGAATTGTTAAGAATAATCAGGGTTCAAATTAATAAAACCCAGCCCCAAAAATAACCCGCGGGTTTTATTGGGTTTTACCCAGGGTTAAAAAAACCCGGGTTTTTTTAAAAAAAAAAGCCCAGTCCACAGGGTTTTATTGGGTTTTTCTGGGTTTTATTGGGTACTTGGGGTTTTTTATTTTTAGCAGCTGTGTGCATGGTAGAAATTGTCATTCAAACGTAACTGCTAAATAAAAAAGTCTTAAAATGCCTCATAAAAATAATAAATAATATTAAATGGTACTTTTGAAGTGGAAACAACAAATCTTTAAAATGAAATTATTCTAGTATTGAAATTCATCAAAATTGTAGATCTTAGTGTTGGGTTTTATTAAGTGGGTTTTTAGTGGGTTTTTTATGGTGGGTAAAACCCAATAAAACCCGCGGGTTTTTTGGGATGGGTTTTAATTCGAACCCTGGTTTTACCCATCATAGAAAACCCACTAAATAATACCCATCATTAAGATCTTCAATTTTTGATGAATTTGAATGCTAGAATAATTTGATTTTAAGGAAAGTTTAAGATTTTTGTTGTTTCAACTTTCAAAATTACTATTTAATAATATTTTTTATTTTTTATGAAACATTTTAAGACTTTTTTACTAAGCAATTACTTTTCAATAACAATTTCTACCATGCACGCAACTGTCATAGATAAAAAACCCAAATAGAAGAGACTATCCCAATAAAACCCAGAAAAACTCAATAAACCCCGGTGGGCTGAGTTTTTTGAGTCATCTGAATAATAGACCGTTTTCAAAAGTCGGGGGTAAAATAGACAAAACATCCGGTAGGTCAATCCAAAGACGTTAGATAGTGCTTCGAAGTGACCCGTCCTTATTGTTTGAAGCCCTATCACAGTTTTTGGATTGTCATAAAGGATGTTCTCGTGGATTCAAAGACGTTAGATAATGCTTAAAGCTACCATTCCTTATTCTCCGAAGCTCTATCTATGGTCTTTGGAGCCTCATATTGGATATTCCGTCTTAAACTTGTCAAGACGATACTGCACCTCTCCCCTTTTGAAAGATTGCTAGTAAGATGCTCTATAATACAACGTAACCAAATTTGAAACCTGTTCTTTAGCCTATTTATATCGTCATAAGTTTATAAGATATGTTCCATAAGTATGAAACTATACCTTTACTTCGTAATGCTAGAGACTTAATGAGAGCTAGGCTGCGTTCAGTAACGCTCAACGGAGGCTCCGTTGAATGCACATTCGCCACTGAACGATTTTCGGAACTTCGGGTTTGACGTCACGATTGTAAGCAAATAGGCATCGAAGTCATCGGCTATAAGAGCCGATTACTTCGTTGAGCAACGCAATTTGTGACGTATCAGCAATGGCGGAACCCTATCTCCCTGAAGGATTTCGAGAAGTTAAAGGGCTGGCTGGAGCTGTTGGGGTGAAGGGGGGATAAAACTGTTGGTTAGCATATTGCTTACCCGCCCACCGCGACGGTGGCGCCATTCCTTATGGCCAAAGGGTGGGTGTTTTCCCCTGAACTAGGGCGGTCTCCCCTCACAGCGCCGGTGAGCCCTTTTAATTTGACGGATTATTTCGGAAATGTTATAAAATAAGGTAGCAGCGACTGAATGCGATAGAGTAATGTCTGGAAAGTTTTTATGAAATGTTTCGACTATATCTATGAAGCATAAAAGTTATTGTGTTCTAAAGCTTAAGCCTTGGCTAAGTTACTGGTCAGAGTTTTCTCTTATTTCGGTTAGCAGGCCCTCTCATATTCATTTCCATGAACAGTATGCAGACGACACAACGCAAAGTTAGCAAAAAAAACCGTTCAGTAGCCTAATACGTCACATGACGTCACGTTGATAAACGGAGCTCAACGCGTTTGGTCTCCGTTGAGCGTTACTGAACGCACCCCTAGTTCGAAATTCACGCGATAATTGACTAAACTCGATTTTGCAGTCCATCTTCCTATTTAGTCTATACTAAGCCTATGAGAGGGCCTCGCCAGGCGTCGCTTTACGAGAATGACGATTCACCTACGTCACTTCTCTCTCAGTAACCTGTGGCAAACTAATGAAACATATCTTATGAACTTATGCTAATAGGATAAACACCAAGGATTAATATGGTTTTTAAGCTGCCCGGATTGACCCATCCCATCTTTACGCAAAACCTCATGGGAAGAAGCCTTTTAAGAAATTTAGCGTAACGGCAATGGATAGTGTCGTTTATTATTCTTATTACTTTACGTATGCTGGTATACCATTTCCGCGAAAGTTTTGAAACGGTATATCAAAATACGTTTCTGTACACAATTAGCATGTTTCAAATTGCGCATGGTGCAAATTACACTGCAAATTCCATGGGTATAAATCGGGGAGAATGGAGTAAGATGAGTGGAACTGATGATGAGGACCTCGGCACCGAAACTATGCCAGTGTACCTCGCGCATACTTCTGTGGGCGATTGTTAAATTCTGCCCTTAGCGTCGTTAGTATTTTCACAACAAACTAGCTTCCATTTTTAGACAGAGGAGGCGTCCTTTACGATTCCGTACAGTATGGCCATACCTAAAAGCTGATAATGTTGGAGGACTTGTGGCCTAGGTGGGGTACAGAGGCAACGTATAGGTGTGGGGGTGTCCACTCCATCACTTTCTCCTTCAAGAGTAAATGACCAGGAAATATTTTCTGCGAATTTCCCAAAAAATTGCCATTTGGTTCGATGAGAATGTCGAAACCTTATACAGGCGCACGCGCTTTAAAGAGCGGAGTACAATTTTATTCGGCATACATTTAGAATAAGCGCCCCACACTAATCTAAGTGTATGCGAACAGGGGATAGATGTAATTTTAGAAGCAGGTATAGAGAACATAGCAATCTGGGCGCGCGTCAAAGTCCGGACCCCCTTCACGGGACGGTTGGTTATGAAAGAAAAGGCGGGTCATAGCGAAAGAGGTAAAAAAGAAAATTAGGCATTTTTTCGCCTTCCCCGTCAGCAAGTCATCAAACCGTAGTTTACGTGAGCCAATAAGATATTCAAATTTTCGTTACGTGTTGGAGGGAGGGACTCTATACTGGGCTATGAGTCTGAATGAAGTAAATACTAATGTTCTCCATTCCTGCTTCTAAAATTAGATTTACCCTGGTGGGGCTTTCACTCGTAGATTTCCTGTATAATGTTACACCAATTACGGATTACACGTAATCATTTTATCTATGTCAAGGGTGGGGCTTTTCCCCCTTTAAAGATTAAATGTTCTAATCTCTTAAGTACAGCGTGTACACCGATATGATGAATGAATGACCTCTTGAAAATAAATATCTCCACTCTTTGGTGAAACTTACAGTTTTTGAAAACTGTTAATGACCAATTTTTTGTAATAATAGACAGGGGTCTTAGTATAGTTAATATTACCAAATCCGGTATGTCGAACCAAATAGGGTTTGAACAGATCGACATATCGGATGTTCCGACTTAAAGCATAAGGTGGTCAACACGAGACACTATTTAACCGAAGACATCTGACAAAGGGTCCATTCTTGTTAAATAACAATTTTTATGATAAGTCAAATATGATCCAAT